>JAWQFJ010025750.1:0-47723 GCA_034096865.1 Theodoxus fluviatilis | reverse complement strand
TGCTGGCAGCGTCGCAGGCGTGTTTATCAGTCAGGTCACGGCCTTGACCCGCGCGCGACCGAGTTAGGCTAATATTAGCTTGTTGTGACACGGTAAGTCAGTCGCGTCGCAGTTAGGAATGTGGGAGTATGTGCGATATCGTGCTGGTAGTTTCTAGAAGTTGTGTAAAGGTATATAAGGAGCGAAAGCGAGTGAGAGAGGGAGAGCAGCAGATACGGCAGAGTTAAAGGTGAGAGCTTTGACTCCCAGGGGAGCGAGTTTCTGCTGTGTGCTAGCGAGCCTCTGCGGTACTGTAAGCAGAGTGAAGCTGTGCGAGTGCTACGAATTGCTGTTGCTGATTTTCACCACTGTAGAGGTCAGTGCGTGAATAAAGTTTATTGGAAACGACCACCAGAGTCTGTCACTTCGATCGACTTCCTAGCGCAAGCCAGGAGAACCCCCGTATATCAAGATATTGCAAGGGAAGAGTGCAACATTGGTTCCCAGACGGGGAACAGTTGAAGCAGTGACAGTGACAATGGAAATGGAAGGCGAGAAACGCGTAACCCGATCCGCTGCACGCGTAGAGGCGACCGAGCAACCGATGGAAGACATCGCAATGATGATGAGACTTCTGCTCGACCAACAGAGGCAGCAGAGAGAAGCCCAGGAGGAGGAAAAACGAGATCGCGAACGGAGAGAACAAGAAGAAGCCAAGCGTCGCCAGCAAGAAGCTGCAGACCGTGAGAGGGAGAAGGCAGACCGCGAGAGGGAGAAGGCAGAGGAGAAGGCAGATCGCGAACGGAGAGAACAAGAAGAAGCCAAGCGTCGCCAGCAAGAAGCTGCAGACCGTGAGAGGGAGAAGGCAGACCGCGAGAGGGAGAAGGCAGAGGAGAAGGCAGACCGTGAGCGGGAGAAGGCAGAGGAGAAGGCAGATCGCGAACGGAGAGAACAAGAAGAAGCCAAGCGTCGCCAGCAAGAAGCTGCAGACCGTGAGAGGGAGAAGGCAGACCGCGAGAGGGAGAAGGCAGAGGAGAAGGCAGACCGTGAGCGGGAGAAGGCAGAGGAGAAGGCAGACCGCGAGCGGGAGAAGGCAGAGGAGAAGGCAGACCGCGAGCGGGAGAAGGCAGAGGAGAAGGCAGACCGTGAGCGTGAGAAGGCAGAAGAGGCAGCATACCGTGAACAGAAGGAGGCGGAGGAGAGGGAATATCGCCTGCGTCAGGAAGATTTGCTGCAAACCATCAAAACCGGGACAGAGGGACTGCAGAGGGAAATCGAGGCAGTAAAAGGGGAGGTAGATCGCATTGATGCTAATCTCCAGCAAGAAGCAACACGCCTCGACTCCCTTGAAGGGGAAGTAACCCGGCTCGACACCGTCATCTGCAGACTAGAGAGAAAGCTGGAAGAGAAAGAAGAAACAAAAGCTAGCCTATCCTATCCAGCCAGATTTTGCACCCAAGATAACCACCTGGCGTCCAAGCAACTTCGAGCTGAGGCGTCACCATTCGTCTCACACCAGGAGGAGGCATACCCCCCAGCCGGTCGTCCAGTGCAGCGGCCACAAACGTACGACGGGAAGGCACCGTGGGATGCCTACCACATCCAGTTCGAGGTGACCGCGCAGATCAACGGTTGGGGAGAACGGGAGAAAGCGAGTTTCCTCATCTCCAGCCTGACGGGACAAGCGCTGACAGTCCTGGAAACCATCCCACCCGAAGGCAGGAATGACTACACTGTCCTCGTTCGGACCCTCCGTGACAGGTTTCAAGATTCCCGAAATGCAGACCAGGCTAAGGCGGCACTCTACACGAGAAAGCGCAAAAAGGGAGAATCACTCATCGAGTTGGCGGCTGACATCGAGAGGCTGGTGAGGCGAGCGCACCCTGCGTTCAACAGGGAGGCAATTGACGATTTGGCTCGGGAGAAGTTTATAGATGCCCTCGTCGACGACGAAGCGAAACGCCAAGTACAGGTATTGGCTCCCTCTACCTTGGCGGAAGCAGTCAACACCGCTCTCCGTGTCGAGGCTATCGCTCAACGCGAGGAAGCGACCCAGCGAGCATCTCACCCTCATAGGATCAGAGCCATTGGCAGCCAGGAGAAGTCGGAGGGTGACGGCGACACTCTCTCTCTGAACCAGTTTCGCCAGCTGATGGCGGAGTTCTTGGAGAAGATACAAAACCGCTTTTCCCGTCAGGACGGACAGCAAGGGCAGATCAGATGCTATAATTGCGATAAGATAGGCCACATCGCTCGCCGCTGTCCACAGAGGAAGGAGAAAGCCACCACAGCCCAGGAAAACTAGGATGCGCCGGGCTTAAGGGGCATAGCCCGGCGTCCTCTGCCTCCACCGCCCCACATCGCATCAGTCATCGGTTGAAGGGTGTCCGCGTAGACCCAGGAGGACCGGCGATCGAGGTGTACATCGACGGAATCCGTCATCAGGCACTGATCGACTCAGGAGCGACCATTTCTGTGATAAAGACTGGTCTGTGCCCCTTCCAGAGAAGAGAGGAATCAGCAATGGTGCTCACTGACGTCATGAACAGACCGATCCCTGTGCACGGCGTCGTGACAGTGAAGGTGAAGGCCGGTGAGCTTGTTATTTCTCACCCCTTCGTGATCGCCGATATAGAAGATGACGTCATCCTGGGGATAGACTTTTTGCAGAAGCATTGCTGTGTTATAGACTGGGGACAGTTCCTCCTGCTGATTGATGGGCACCACGTGCAGTTGAAGGGTCTTGGGGGTGAAGGGAATGCTTCACTGCGGCCCTCGGGTGCGTTGATCGAGGCGGATCGCCGCTCAAGAGACGCCTCTGGCAGTCGCACAGAGACAGGATCCGGACCTGCAGCCCATCATCCGCTGGATGGAGGACAGGCCTGTCCGCCCACCCTGGAGGAAGGTCGCCGTTACCAGCCCTGTCACCAAGGCTTACTGGACCCAGTGGGATGCCTTGCAGCTGACGGATGGAGCGCTGTACAGAAAGTGGATGGACGAGAAGGGAGAAACCTGCCGCCTTCTCCCTGTTCTGCCGAGAGCCATGCAGGAGGAAGCGCTGAGACAGGTACACGATGACCCAGCAGCTGGCCACCTCGGAAGGCAGAAGACGTACCGACGCGTCTGTGAGCGGTACTTTTGGATTGGTCGACACAAGTCCGTTCGCAACTTGTGTCGGCGCTGTGCCATCTGTGCCTCACGGACAAGACCCCACAGTCACCGTAGTGGCTCTAGCAAGACTGACAGTTCTGCAGTGGTCGCCGGGCCATTGGTGGATATCCCCCGTGACGTGCCCCAGGGTGTGGAACCGCTCCAGGGTATGCTGCAGGCAGTGGGAAAGTCCGCAAGGACACACCTGCAGCGGAGCGTGGACGGAATGAAGACTGGTTGCGACCGCAAGGCCTATCACCAGATCTCTCCTGATGGCACTGCACCGTGGTACTCCAACCCACGGGCTGAGAAGGGATGCACCACCAAGCTGGCCCGGCCGCCGGCAGGACGTTACGTGAACCGTGCCCGTCTCTGGAAGTACCAGGGAGAACTACCGCCGGACTGGTGGCATTCGCCACGACGCCACCCTGGCCGACCGACGATGAGCCTAGAGAGACACTGTACCAGGGCCTTCCTCGGAAGACGAGAGCGTGGATGGAGCGACCCCTGATTACGTACAGACATACACGCGGCGAGAGCGGCGTGTGACACGTCCCTCTCGCTTCCTGTGAGGAGTTCTTTATTTTCAGTGACAGTATGGACAGTGGTCTGGCAGACATTGACCCCATGGACTGGGCAGATGCTACCGCAAGGAAGCTTTCGCCCATGTGTCAGGTTTCTGCATCTATGCCACTCATTTCGTAATTATTGGACTACCTGGACTGCGGATTGACTCTTTCCCGGTATTTTGTTGTTGTTGTTGATGATAGTGTTGTTGCTAGTTGTGTATTTTTGAGGTGCTAGTTTATGGTGTTTGGTAAATTGAATGATGTATATGTAGTGAGATCGACGAGGTCGTTTCGGTCTTTAGGGGGGGAGCTATGTTGTGAAGACACTAGAATTTTCTCCAGTGTTGCTGGCAGCGTCGCAGGCGTGTTTATCAGTCAGGTCACGGCCTTGACCCGCGCGCGACCGAGTTAGGCTAATATTAGCTTGTTGTGACACAGTAAGTCAGTCGCGTCGCAGTTAGGAATGTGGGAGTATGTGCGATATTGTGCTGGTAGTTTCTAGAAGTTGTGGAAATGTATATAAGGAGCGAAAGCGAGTGAGAGAGGGAGAGCAGCAGATACGGCAGAGTTAAAGGTGAGAGCTTTGACTCCCAGGGGAGCGAGTTTCTGCTGTGTGCTAGCGAGCCTCTGCGGTACTGTAAGCAGAGTGAAGCTGTGCGAGTGCTACGAATTGCTGTTGCTGATTTTCACCACTGTAGAGGTCAGTGCGTGAATAAAGTTTATTGGAAACGACCACCAGAGTCTGTCACTTCGATCGACTTCCTAGCGCAAGCCAGGAGAACCCCCGTATATTGCAAGGGAAGAGTGCAACACAACCATGAAATTGTAGCAGAGACTGACATATCAATTTAACCGTAATTTGTAAACTTTAGTACTCTGCTATGCCATTGTTTTGAATTTGTGTATAAATGAGTAATTGCTATACTGATGGGTCGTCGGCTGAAAATAAACAATCAATCAATCAATCAATCAATCTATCTATCTATATATGCATGTGATAAGGTGCACCTATCACCAAGTGTATTGTACACCTACTGTGTTCATGTGATAAGGTGCACCTATCACCAAGTGTATTGTATATCTGCTGTGTTCATCCTTTATTCAATTATCCCTGCTTATGTCTCTTCCCACCCCCCTATCCTGTATGTCAGACCTCTTCGACCCCCTTACACCCCCCTCCCCCCACCTCCTCCCCAATTCTGTGTGCAATGCAAGCTCACGAGCTGACCGCTCTGGGACCCCTCCTCTGCTGTGGTCTGATTGTTGGTGCAGCTGCCCTGTCAGTCACTCGTTACATTAGCGTGACCCCTGGCTAATGAGCCGTTGTCCCACTCTGGCATCTGAATTGTAACTATTGACTATAAATGTGATGCTTTCCCTCAAGTAAGACAGCTACTTGCAACGGCATGTGATTCATTCAATAGACTGTGTTATGCTGAATGAGGCAACAATTGTAAGAAGTCATTTCAAAGTAAGTTAAATTAAGTAATCTTTCTTTTCTGCCAAATGAAAGCACAACCCAGGAACCAGGGTTAGGATCTGGGAAATAATCTACACCCTGGCTTCTGTGAGGTCCGTGCATTCCCTTGTTAAGGGGGAACGGCTCACAAGACAAGAAAGACCACTGCCACCACGGTCTAGAGAGACCACTGCCACCACGGTCTTGGGTTGGTCCAGGCTATTATCATCACAGGCCTCGGACCAGCCAGCAGCTCCTGTACCCATGGGTGAAAAATAAAGTTGTGGAAAGCAGCTACGATTTTGTCTCATACCTGCGGCCTGCTACCATCATACCTTATTCTATTCCACCATATCTATCTATCTATCTATCTATCTATCTATCTATCTATCTATCTATCTATCTATCTATCTATCTATCTATCTATCTATCTATCTATCTATCTGTCTATCTGTCTGTCTGTCTGTCTGTCTGTCTGTCTGTCTGTCTGTCTGTCTGTCTGTCTGTCTGTCTGTCTGTCTGTCTGTCTGTCTGTCTGTCTGTCTGTCTGTCTGTCTGTCTGTCTGTCTGTCTGTCTGTCTGTCTGTCTGTCCGTCTGTCTGTCTATCTATCTATATCTATAGTATGTTGTGTGTATGTGTGCGTGCGATTTCTTCAAGATGGCCAGTAGTTCACGACTTATTGAGTCTCTTCTATGCCCCTTCTTCTCACGGAGATGGATGGATGGATGGATGGAGTTTAAGGGCCTATCAGCCTTGTAGGCTATATAAGGCCACAACATTAAAAAACACCCATCTTTAACAAAGAATTAAAACTCTTCTTGACAGTGAGTTCTTATACAGTCCATCTAATTAGTGACCTGAAATCAATTACATCGAGTCCCACTGCCCACCAGCCAGCGAAGGCTGTGTAGAGCCTTTGAACATGAAGACTCATAAAGGGCGATATGGCAAAATTTCACACCTTAATTTCCCTGTCACTGACAAAACACTAAAGGATAAATGGATGAAGCCCAAGGGTTTATCAGCCGTGAAGACCATTCAAGGCCACAACATACTTTCACTGATTAAAAATGTGCAATTAAAAGAATACCTCAGAAGAGGTACGTGGAGAAATAAGAAAAAGCTTCGTGTATTGCCGCGGCTTGCAATACAGCGGGCTGTATCGCACGCCAGCCTTGTTCCATGCAATACAGCGGGCTGTATCGCACGCCAGCCTTGTTCCATGCAATACAGCGGGCTGTATCGCACGCCAGCCTTGTTCCATGCAATACAACGGGCTGTATCGCACGCCAGCCTTGTTCCATGCAATACAGCGGGCTGTATCGCACGCCAGCCTTGTTCCATGCAATACAACGGGCTGTATCGCACGCCAGCCTTGTTCCATGCAATACAGCGGGCTGTATCGCACGCCAGCCTTGTTCCATGCAATACAGCGGGCTGTATCGCACGCCAGCCTTGTTCCATGCAATACAGCGGGCTGTATCGCACGCCAGCCTTGTTCCATGCAATACAGCGGGCTGTATCGCACGCCAGCCTTGTTCCATGCAATACAGCGGGCTGTATCGCACGCCAGCCTTGTTCTATGTAAAACAGCGGGCTGTATCGCACGCCAGCCTTGTTCCATGCAATACAGCGGGCTGTATCGCACGCCAGCCTTGTTCCATGCAATACAACGGGCTGTATCGCACGCCAGCCTTGTTCTATGTAATACAGCGGGCTGTATCGCACGCCAGCCTTGTTCCATGCAATACAACGGGCTGTATCGCAAGCCAGCCTTGTTCCATGCAATACAGCGGGCTGTATCGCACGCCAGCCTTGTTCCATGCAATACAGCGGGCTGTATCGCACGCCAGCCTTGTTCCATGCAATACAACGGGCTGTATCGCAAGCCAGCCTTGTTCCATGCAATACAGCGGGCTGTATCGCAAGCCAGCCTTGTTCCATGCAATACAGCGGGCTGTATCGCACGCCAGCCTTGTTCCATGCAATACAGCGGGCTGTATCGCAAGCCAGCCTTGTTCCATGCAATACAACGGGCTGTATCGCAAGCCAGTCTTGTTCTTATGTATCGATTCCGTTATTCTGGACGTGCGCCTGGCATCCCTGCATGCACCGTCGAACCAAGCCTACCAATTTTCTTTCAATGTGCGGTCGTTAATCTTGGGTTTTTTCTTCATAGGTTCGACACTAACAGTTACAGTTCATAAAAAGCGAAAGGGCATCTTTTATGGAATGTTGTACTTTGTGAAAGTTGCCCTTGTAAGCTTATAAGTGAATTCCTTACTCTGAATAATTTTCTTACATTCTTCAGTTTACGATGCTTAACGCAAAACGATGTATAGAGCTGATCAAATTGAAAAGGCATTCTTAATTTGATATGAATGCTATGTTACTGTATTGTGATTTATTCAAATGGGCAGTCGGCCTAAGAATAACGTTCAGTTCAGTTCTCTCTCTCTCTGTAAATATGTGTGTGTTCTGATCCCTCTTTAATACATACTCAAGCACATCTCTTCAATCCTTCCAGTCTATAATGTTTGTAGTTGCTCAATGTTTTGGAAATGATTCTTCAGAGCAGATCCGCACTGAGAGGTATCAAGATACCTTCAACCATCGCAATATAACAAGATAAGAAAGGCAAGTCTGGATTTATTGAAACATTTTATTTGTCTCATTTTGTACAAGCTTGTCGAACACAATTTATTTGGGTGTTGCAGCACACGATGTTCATGGCTGCATTCAAGCTGCTCCATAAAAATTGCAAAATACAAATACATGACTATCATTCAGGCGTATATATATATATATATATATATATATATATATATATATATATATATATATATATATATATATATATATATGTTACAAGTAAAGAATAGCATCCACCCCAAAGGCAAAAACTAGTGTAGCGTGGATAGGCACCGGATGTTATTCTGAATGGCGAACTAGGTGATACACTTTGACAGAGACTGATCTACACAGCCGTCCCTCCATGCCATTCTGTGAACCCAAGTCAGTCTTTCGCCGGCAGGCGAAGTCTCTAGTGGATTAGATTGCTTCTATGCGTGCTGGTAGCTCATTGAAACCTCGCTCCACAGGGGTGGTGATACGTGTGGATTCGAAAGACCAGCAGACGAGCAGTTTTTTTTTTCGGTCACACACTCAAACGTTCAACGCCTTTCACCCGCCTGGAGAAAACCTGCAGCTTTGACAGTTGAGCATGAGAACACACACCCAGCTCCTCCACCAAACACACGGACTGCACACCAGCAGGTGGATCTCTTCGTCCTCATTCACCACACAGCTCAGACGGTCTCTACACCAGTCAGGAATGATGATTTGATGCACATAGCGCGGCCTCCCCCTCTCTCCCTCACTCCCTCCCACGCCATCTCCCTGAAATTGTGGACGTCCACACAACGGCCACTTAGTACGTACACACACGCTCACAGCTCCTCACACACCTACACAGACACCTAGGCAGGAAGGAGGACGAGGGAGAAAGCAGTGCTTTGCATTACCAGCCAACCCACATTCCTGTTGCCAGGCGCGATATTTCCGCCCCCTAGTCTTTTTATTCCCTCTTCACCCCTCCACCTCCCAATTTCAAACACCCTCCCCTCCTTTTCCCCGTCCACTGTCAACCAGCTCTGGCTCCTGCGCAAATCTGACAGGGCGTGATTCACCAAAGGGTAGGATGCGCATTCAGTCTTATTCCGACCCGGTGGTCTCGAATGCGGGTATGCGTGTCACCTGCTGTGCGTTAGAACGGAGTACGAATTCGGCTTTTGATTTTCGACCATGGGAGCTCTGAAGAGAAACGCTTGATGCAATTATCTCGCAGCCCGGGACCGAAATGCCAAATGTGACAATCCCTGTGTGCTCTGTGTGCTCAATGAAGACGTACAGATTGAGCAACCTTGCTCAACGCAGTTATTGAAAATATCTCGCAAACTAACAACAATACCATGGGGGTGCTTTAGGTTCACAAAAGTCTTATCCTTTTATACCATGAAATATCCAGGTCCAAAATTTGCTTAAAATCAAAAGAAGTCAGATATTTGGCCCATAGTTCGTCGAACTCTCAAGGAATCTTGTCGCACTCGTTTTCAGACAACGCGAACGACCGCTCACCTAGACATGCAATTCATGGAAGTCAGATCGCAGCACAACCAGATCCAGCATAGCATCCTTCTAGTTGCACGCTAGCTAGCGTGCACTGACTGCACCGCACTCGCACCAGCAGACTGGGGCATGTGGGGGTAGGGGTCGGACAGGGGAGGAGGGGAGGGGGGGGGGGGGGGGGGAGGCAGAAAAACACGAGCCAGAGACGCGCTACTGTGATGAGAAGACGTCTGAGCAAGCTTGAAGTGCAAGCCAGCTCTCAGCCAGCCAGCCAACCCCCCCACTCCCCTACTATTGCCAACCCCTCTCCCACCACCTCGCTCCAGACCAGTTTGCTCCGGCTGTAGAGTTCATTTTCCACCTCGGCTAGAGAGAGAGAGAGAGAGAGAGAGAGAGAGAGAGAGAGAGGGAAGTGAGGGGGTTGCTACTGCATTTCCAAGCTGGTGCAGCCTGCATTCCCCTCGAAGCAACTGAAGCTGCCCATGTTTGCAAATTCCACGCTGCTTCAGTGTTGCTATCCGCAGACAGATCATGAGCGCCGAAAACAATGCCCAGTACATGAACATGTAGTTCAGTAGAATGAAGCAATTGCATGCGTCTTTAAAACATAAGACCACAGCACAACTACAGGCGTGCATGCTGCGCACAGTGATCACAGAAAGATCACCTACAGAACTGGTCGAAAGAGTTGTGGATGAATGAACACGACAGGCCGGCCTGCCTTCGCATGGCTTCTTTCAATCAATAGAGAGGAAGTAGGGAGGGGAGGGCCGTTCTGCGTGGTCTGTGTGCAGCCTGTTCACACAGCGTTTGCGCCCGAAAGACACGCTGACTGGTCCCTAGGGCACAACAACCTTTTCCTCTACATCAATCAATCGAACATCAGCTTGATTCGACGGTACTCGAACCAATAATAACGCTGCAAAAAGCACAAAGAATGTGTGTGATAAACTTCCAATTAGCGTGGATGCCAGCAAACAGCACTATCACATCCTTACAAAGACCAAGCACAGTACCAGCTGCTGGCAACTGACCTCTAGAGAAAGGTCACGCACGGGTCGTTCACCTCTACTCTTCCGCACTCACGCGTGTGGAGGGCACTCAGTTTACGTCCTAGACGCTTACTCGGGGTGCACTATCCGGTTTTGAAGGATAAGCCACAATAATTCGTCCTGAGCACGAAAAATGTTATGCTTTTGAGGTGCTATATGCATTGCGATAATTTTAAAGTACAAAACCAGAAAACCTCTGGCAGTAGGGGAAAATATTGCCGTTGACATTCAATTACAACGCCGGTGTGCCAAAAAGTAATTATTCATCCAAATGGAGCGAGAACATAATCATTACCTCACTGTTTGCACCGAGTGTGTAAACGTGAATTGAATAGCTCAATCAGCAAAAATTACAAATACAGATGTGTATGAAAGAGCAACTTTTCTGTGGCTTAGACTCTGTCGAAACTATGCGTGACCCAACATCTGCGTAAGTGCGGGTGAGGAAGCAAGGTGAAGTCATATCCCGTTGTAGCTGGACAGAGTCCTCCAAGCATTGAGTTCCACCACGCTTAAGTGCCCACGACCACCACTGCTTGGTGCTGACAACGGTTGCCACAGCTGAGTCCGTTCTAAGACGGGGGCTACTGGCAGCACAAAGTGCTCACCACACGGCTAACCTCTCTCGCAGAAAGGCTCTGAAAACTATATACAGCTGTTTGTGTACACCAAGCCTTAACGACGTCCCGACTTCCCCCGCAAGCCGGCAGGCGGTATGCAAATGAGACCGGGTTGGCTGCGGGGTCAGACAAGAAGAGATCGTGATGGTGGTTGTGGAGGGGAGGGAGGGGAGCAGCTGGGGTTAGTGGTGGGGTCGAAGTGGTGGTGGAGGGTGGAGGAAGGGCGAGTGTTAGAAGAGGAGGAAAACGGATGTCACCAATTCACAGTCGCCTTCAACCCACCCCGATCACGACAGGATCCCCAACTGCCTGCACTTCACTGGCGTGTTAAACACACCCACTGTCCCTGCTCACGGCCAGACAGACGCTGCTGATGGCATTTGCCGGTGTGGGAAACACCTGCGCTTTCCGTGCCCACACAGCCGGATGGTGCTAATGCCCATGCTCCGAGACATACATGCAATTATTAGGTGGTATCACGTTGGGAAATGGTCGATAGGCGTGTGAAAGTGCCCTTAGGTTTTCGCATAAATTCTTACTCCCACCGAGAAATTTTTGAAGTTGTGAGGCGAGATGAAATACGATGAAACCCATTTATGGCCATTTTAGAAAGAAGCGCCGTCTACAACGGAGAAAAACTGAGTTCTAACGAATTAGCCACTAGGCCAGGACAAACAAAGTCTGAGAAGCAGAGAGGAATAATCGACTTTAATTACGTCGGCTATCTCCACCATATTCACTGCACTGCTGTGAAGTATTCGCAGTGCTGACATCACAATCATAACAAACACGAACATCATGGCTCACTATAATAACATGATCTATTGAGCTCATCGATGTCGACAACAATGCCATTGTTTTCGGGCAATCGTCGATGTCATGTCTGTATATCGGTCAACAACTGCTTAGCAGCCACTAAATTTCTCTCTCTCTCTCTCTCTCTCTCTCTCTCTCTCTCTCTCTCTCTCTCTCTCTCTCTCTCTCTCTCTCTCTCATCCTGTTCCTCGTGAATGAAGTGCACACAACAACAACCTCACAACAGTTTGCAAACCTGCCAACTTCATAACTTACCAATAAGTTAAGTATGGTCAATGAATGAAACGCAGGGGGAAGTTACACACAGGAAACAAAATCTACATGCCACACTTTGCTGCTACTGTGAATGGATGAGGTGAATCGCACACAACTGCTCAGCCGTCGCGCACAGCTTACCGATGAGGGCGAAGGCAGAAGACGATGAAGATGATTACAGCGATGAAGAAATGCTTTAAAATCCCTGTGGAGAGAACCACACCCAGTCCACTTTTCATCATCACATACTTTTCATGGACAGCAGCACAAAGCTCAATCAGATAAAATAGATTCTTGTCATTGCACCAAATCACACGCAACTGTAGATACTGTCCATATGCTCGTGACGAGGGTATAGATAAGCCTGAATTTAAGGCGTCCCGAATAGGCGATAAAGGGTGTCGCAATCAGGTCATTTCTAGCAATTTCGACAAATTCAAGTCTTCAGACAACGTGGGAGGGAATGAATAGAGTTCAGTCAGTCGGTTGACACAGTTTTGAATTGGAATCGGGCTGGCTGATTCAGAGCAGAGTTTAGTCACTCGCACCGCGACTGCTCACGTTCTGGCAGGATTGAATGAGTCGTCCCGTCCCATGGCAAAGCGTTCAAAACAAGTCACAACTATGGTGTAGCAAATTCTTGCCATCAAAATACCATCAGTACACAACATAATATTTCTCATAAATTACTGCATTTTATGCCGCTCTAACTTTAACTTGAACAACGCGGCCAGAACATAATTATTGATCTTTCGTAGCATTGCACAAAGTACATGCAGGTCATGACACACTTTCCTATGGTGAAACATTTTTCAAAGACGTGCGCAACGGCAAAAAATGTGATGCCTGTGTGAATTACCAACACCTTAGCGCCAGAAGCAGTTGAGCAACTGACTTAGCACTAGATCGCAAAACAAAATATCGTCTGGGCGAAAAGCTGAGAAAAAGCACAGTTGAGGAAAGATGATGAACAAATGTTATCCTCATCGCGTGCCACTTCCGACCTCGGCAACAGACAGATGCGATGAATCGCCAAAGATGAAATGACATGAGAAGCTATAATGTCCTTTTATAAACGATTCACGAACCTTGTTCTTTGTTACCAGATTGACTGACTTCAATTTTGAATCTTGAAAATTCGGTCTTTCCTGTGGATTCAATAATGAAATCGTATGGAGTAGCTGGATGGCGGTAGCTATCAATTAAGTGCAAAAAAGCGACTCACACTAGAACATGTGAAGGTTTCTCGTCCTTGTAAAGTTGGGTGTTGAACATAGTCGAGCTCAGCTCAACAGGAAGAAGGAAGAACTGGTGTGGGGGGCAGTCGAAGGCAACACAGTAGTAGTTGGTGTCTGGTTTTGGCAGGGACTCGTTTCATACTGAAGTGAAGGAATGCCCCATCTTTGATGATGGACGAAGTGACAATTTTGGAAGTAACTCATCATGGGATAATGTAAGGATGGCTCAGTGCCGTTCGTCCACTCGTAACCTCTTTGATTTCATCAGAAGACGACTGAGTGGGGCGGGGGGAGGGGGGGGGGGGAGGAATGAGGGGGAAAGACCGTGGAACAGACACTACAACAACACCGAGATGCTCGCCATGCGCCACACATGTCCTGGAACTGCAGCACTAATCTGCAGACGACGGAAGAGACGTGTGGACGTGGGGAGGAGAAGAGCGACTTACGTAGATGCTCAGATCACCAGCCGAGGCAAGGCCGGCCGCCTCATTCGCTCCATGCCCAGCACAGTTCGCCATGACGACGACGATGACGGGGAAGATGAAGACGGAGGAAACATGTGGATCGATGACGGGCGATCACAAGGTGAAAGGAGTCATCTGGCTGCTGCTGGTCGTTACCTCGCTCTCGTAGCGGGTGGTCAGGAAGCGAGCAGTCTCCGTAAGCTGATGCAACAGATCAAAGAGACCGCGCAGGTGGTGGCGGAAAGCAGCGGCAGTCTTCTTGGAGGTCTCGTCGTCCGAGGTGGAAGAGACTCCGTCGTTGTCGTCCTCGGGCTGGGGGCCGGTGATGATCTCGCGTTTGATGGCGTTGAGCATGGAGTAGAAGCCGTACAGGTCGGCACCGGCAGGAATGACGGGGACGACGGCGCTAGTTCTGGAAGCACCATAGCTAGAGGAGCTGGGGCGCAGGTAGCCCGTGTTGTTGTTCTCCTCCGTCAGCTGGGAGATGTACTTCACCTCCATGTCTCGCAGTTTGGACGGCACCATCACCGTCCCCTCCATAGAGTTTACGGCTTCTACGAAGCGGTTGAGAGCGTTGAGCAGGGACTGCTGGGTGTAGCCACTCATGCCGTTCATGTTGATTTGCGAGAGGTGGCGTCGACGAAGTAGACGATCAGGAAAAAGGTTAAGGATAAACTCACGTCTCAGTCGCCGGGTGGCTAGCAAAATGGATGACGGTGGACGGTGGTGACAGGAAAGGATGCGACACCAGTGGCAGCACCTTGATTCACGCAAATGACCACGCTCAGTACTGCTCACGTACTAAATAGTCGCCTTCCTATCGCTCTCGTATCCGCCGTTGCCACCGCTAGTCCACATAACACGCCCGCCCGGATTGGACGAGTCCACTCCTCTTTCAAGGGGAGACAAATTTGTTTGCTCTAAGCTTTAACCGTATTTGCATTATGACTGCATGGCGCAGATGTACTGTGCTCAGACTCTCTTCAGATCGAGGAGACTTTATGCAAAATGCATGGGGTTCGAAGTTTCCAAACTACAAAAAAGTGAATATCAGCTGGAGAACAAGGAATATAATTCATCCTGCTCTCCCTTAAGAGTCACATTGATCTGCCGCAAAACAGGCGAGGGGCTTGGCCAGATCTGAACAATCTGATTGGCTGATGCAGATCAGGCCGGTGAGAGCGTCATAGAACCAACACGCGTTTCGCACTCCTCGCTTGCCTGCTGGCGGAAGCTGAGCGTGGCGGTGAAGGAGAGAAAGGGAGAGAGAAAAAGAGGGAGTGAGAGAGGGAAGGATGGAGGGCTAGGGTTCTGAAGTGGGACACGGAACACGAGAAAGAAGGAACCAGTAGGAAGACGCAGAATGCGCCACGGAAACCAGGACAGGCCTGGATTTCCGGATAGTGCGTACACTCACTGAAGGCGTAGTCTTACGATCTCATAATAACTGGGACTGCTTAGCAAGAAAAACAACTGTGCCTCTTTAGAATAGAATAGAATAGAATAGAATTCTTCGGCTTGCTTAGGCGTCCAGGGCCTATCGCCGATTCTGGTAGTTCTCTGGCTGTATTTTTATTGTTCTTATGGATAAAGAAAAAATTAGAGAGAAAAAAAGGCCTAATTGCTGTGCATCATTTGCGCCAGTGGTTCCTCCAGCTTGAACATATATCCTTGTAGATGCTTGTCCACTCTGTTCTTGAACGAGTTCAGGCTCGGTGCCTCAACTACGCTGTTCGGGAGGCTGTTCCACATGTTGATAACTCGCTGGGTGAAGAAATGCTGTCGTAAAGCCGTATTGCATCGGTTTTTCTTGAGCTTGTAGGCGTGACCTCTTGTGACACTATTGTCATCGCAGGAAAACAGATTCTCTCCAATCTGGTACATGCCGTGCGTATACTTGTACACTTCTATTAGGTCACCTCTAGTTCTTCTGTAGCACAGACTAGGGAGCCTCATCTTGACAAGTCTTTGTTCATATGTGAGATCCTTCAATCCCGGAATTATTTTTGTGGCCCTCCTCTGTACTCTCTCAACGAGTTTTTTGTCTCTTTCCAGATAGGGTGCCCATACTACATTTCCAAACTCTAGGTGCGGTCGTACTAGTGCTATGAACAGTAGCCTCATGGATTCACAGTCCAAGTGTTCGTATGATCGCCGGATGAGACCCAATAGTCTATTTGCTTTGTTAACCTGCGTTTCAATGTGTTGGGAGAACTTCAGCTCACTATCTATCTGCACTCCCAGGTCCCTCTCCACTCTAGTCTCTTCAAGCGTCACCCTTTCTTGACTGCCATGTTTTCTCATTTCATATTTTCTTTTAGAATTGTTTTTACCTAGGTGTAGCACCTTACACTTGTCCGCATTGAAGCGCATTTGCCACCTGTCCGCCCAGTCCACCAGAGCATCTAGATCTGTTTGCAACTTTACGCCATTTTCCTCCTTTTCTACAGATCTGTACATAATAACCTAGAGAAGAGTGCCAACGAGACTGGAACTGAACCGAACTGAAAACACTGACTGCGCACTTATGCAGGTTTGGATGCGTGAATTTGGTTGCGCTAAATCCAGTGCTTTTGTTTTGGATCGAATTGTACTGAAACTGATCAGGGCCCGTATTCACAACGGCGATTTATCTTTTCAACACTCGATTTATCCCCTAGCCCCGCGTTATCTTGATCGGTTAGATAAGGTACGCTCGTCAGAGGATCCTAGGTTGCGCTTTGCTATATATACTGGTTTCCAGCCAAGGGAGAGCGGAACAGGCAGTTGGAATCGTCTGAGTTTAGAGATAAATCGGAGTTAAAATAAATCGCCGATAAATCGCCGTTGTGAATACGGGCCCAGATCCACTTCCTTAAAATACTATGAACTAGGAGTTTGCCTGATGTGTTTAGAATAGTTTGTTAAAATAAGGTAATATTGTGTTAAAGGTCAACCTGTTAAAGGAATGAGAGTAACTGCATTGCAACGATTGCCCCGATCATTACAAAAGATACGTAATATGGATAGAACTGAGAAATGCATTTCATGAATGAATCTTCCATCAGCATTATAAGCTCTTTTCTCACCATGGCAACGATCGCCAATCAGCAAAACTTAAATTCTCTCTCTCTCTCTCTCTCTCTCTCTCTCTCTCTCTCTCTCTCTCTCTCTCTCTCTCTCTCTCTCTCTCTCTCTTACAAACACACACAAGTGTGTCTTAAAATCAGTTGCATTCACTTTCATCACCAACTTAATTAATGCACACTCGTCTCAGATCTTCACAGGCAGGACACTCGAACAACAGGGAGTGTTCATTTTCATCTGCTCCGTAGCAAACTGGAATAAATAAGTGTTTTCAGATTGCTCATTAAAAATCCAAGGTGGACATACATGTTTAAAACAACTCGTTTTAATGAATACATACATATATTTCTCTCTCATCCGGCCTGCTTTGAAGGATCTGTAGAGTTCATGTATACCGCTCGCTCCAAGGGAATTTGTCCTGACATTTCTGTATTCAATGATAAGGTGCTGTCTAACTTCGAGCAAGAACTTCTAGTCATTTTGCACATACCTGACTGGGCCATTCCTCTGCATATCTCTAATTTTTTCTTGCCTGCCAGTTATCGTTATTGCACGAGATAAGAATCATCATAATTATGATATTTGAAGTGGTATCGAGTAGCATCCATGTTTAACGTCCGTAACACTTGTGTATCTAATAATAGGTAACGTTCATTTGATGTGCAGTGTATGTTTCCTGTTTTCACCATACACCATCAAGTTAGGGGCTTGTGAGGGAACATGAGAAAATCCTGTTATGGCTTGTAGATGTATAGATTCCACTACCAAGCAATTATTTAGGACCCACAGCTCCGATGTATTACAAAAGTACCTATTGTATCGTGTGTGTGTGTGTGTGTGTGTGTGTGTGTGTGTGTGTGTGTGTGTGTGTGTGTGTGTGAGAGAGAGAGAGAGAGAGAGAGAGAGAGAGAGAGAGAGAGGCGGGAGCGAAAGTAACGGGAGAGAAAGGAGGAAGAGGAGGAGGAGGAGGAGGAGGAGGAGGAGGAGGAGGAGGAGGAGGAACAGGAGGAGGAGGAGAGGAGGAGGAGGAGGAGGAGGAGGAGGAGAGGAGGAGGAGGAGGAGGAGGAGGAGGAGGAGGAGGAGGAGGAGGAGGAGGAGGAGGAGGAGGAGGAGGAGGAGGAGGAGGAGGAGGAGGAGGAGGAGGAGGAGGAGGAGGAGGAGGAGCAAGAGCAGAAGCAAGAACAGAAGCAGGTGAAGCAGAAGCAGAAGCAGGGAGGAGGAGGAGGAGCAGGAGGAAGGGGTGGACCAGAAGGAGGAGCAAAAGGAGAAGAACCAGGAAGAGGAGGAGGAGGAGGAGGAGAGGATACATTGTAAGAAAAGCAGGAGGGGAAAGAGAAGCAGGAAGAAGAAGACGAACAACGACAGCAGCAGCAACAACAACGACAACAAAATCTTGGAGGACGAACCTCCAGTTGTGCAAAGCAGGAGGACGTCGTAACACATTCTGACCCAAAGAGCTGACGATGGTAATTCCAATGAGTGTTGAGAGGTCTGGACTATTTACATCGTGCATGATGCATGACTTTCTAAAGCCGCAGGGGGGAAAATATGGGTACACGGAGCGCTAGTTCCGGGTGGCCTAAGTGGGGTAGTTTCTGGGACGCTGTAGGGGGATGTTCTATTTTAGGATACAGGACGTGTGTGACTGTCGGTAAGACTGAAGTCAAGGCGCGGGAGCACCCTTGTTTGGCAACAATGTTTATGACGTCATGATTTGTTGTCAAACGTTCCGGATGTGTCCATTCTTGCACATGAAAACTTTTAACACTACGGTCATTTCACCTCTTCCAGTTTTGCTTCTTTCTCTCTTGTTTTTATAACCTCGTTGACTTCCATATTTCAAGGCATAAATGATAACCGCAGGTCTCTCAAAGACGTTTCCAGACCACTGAAAGTGAAACAAAAGAATAAATCTATAACGACCTATGACATTGAATTCTTGTTCCATTTGCGTCTCCTTGTAGTATTTTGATCACGTGATATTGCCGGCTGAACTTACACCCAGAAAGAGGCTCGTGCTAATATATCCAAAATGAGAGCTGATGGAACCATCGTCTCATCTAGGAAAATGACCGATTTCGATCATGAAAGAACAGGAGTAAGAAGAATTGCAGGTGCAAGCTCTATGAAGAAGTTCTTGGAGGGAAGGAGGAAGGCAGAGAGGGAGGCAGGGAGGGGAGAGAGAGAGGGAGGCAGGGAGGGGAGAGAGAGAGAGAGAGAGAGAGAGAGAGAGAGAGGGATAGGGATAGAGTGAGAGAGCGAGCGAGCGAATGAGCGAGAGAGAGAGAGGGGGGGGGGATATGAGATATATCATGGAACCCAGTTCTTTCACTCTTCTTAAGATGATACATAATCCAAGTCAGCGGACAATATACTGTAGTATACACATACCCCCCAAAAAAATTACATTCCTGTGAAAAAAAACAGCTTTGCATTCTTTGCTCTTAGAACATTTTACCAGGGTGTGTGCATGAAAGAGATGAAGTAGCACCAAGAGCTGTACCAGGCATTTTATATATATATATATATATATATATATATATATATATATATATATATATATATATATTTTATGTGTGTGTGTGTGTGTGTGTGTAATGTGTGTGTGAGCGAGTGAGTGCCTGAGTGTGTGCCTGAGTGAGTGACTGACTGAATGACTGCCTGACCTACTGCCTGCCTGACTGGCTGACTGACCGACTGACTGACTGACTGACTGGCTGGCTGGCAGGCTGGCTGGCTGGCTGGCTGGCTGGCTAACAAAGTAATCAATTGATTTTGCTCGACGACCCGTCAAGGTAGTGGGAGACTCAAAACACACAACTGACAGAACGTATTTGTTATCTATATCCACATACACATTGGGATAACACGCAGTATTTGCATTAGCCATTCTCTCTCGTCTTTCAATACTCATTTAGCTCTACATATTACTCTGCCGGTGAATGTGAATTGCATTTATGTCATTTTATTCTGCGTTAAGTTATTTCGTCTTTGTACATGGCACAACCAATGGACAGAATACGCACCGCTGATGTTGATTATTCGTCTGTCAGTATATCAATACAGTATCCTCCTGGTTATACCAAGAATGCTATAAAGCTCTTTGAAATCGTCACCAGGTTAATTTACATGTATGAATAACAAGACGATAACCATATCGTGTGCGTGATGAATTTTACCCATCAATGACGTTGGTATTAATGACGCTAGCTGAACCCTGTATTTGAATGCCTAGTATGTATACATCGCAACATCTGTTTCTATGACAATATCTTCTGTTGTTCAAGTGCTTTAGTCGATACTGTGTAGGTGGCATCATTAAGCTTAACGATTATATCTGTCTCAGATCTTAGCAGCCAAAAGTACAGAATGCATCAACAGTACATGATCTTTTTTCTACCGCCCACTCGCACGCGCGCGCGCGTTTCTGTGTTTGTGTGTGTGTGTGTGTTTGTGTGTGTGTGTGTGTGTGTGTGTGTGTGTGTGTGTGTGTGTGTGTGATGTGTGTGTGCGTGTGCGTGCGTTGGTGAGTGTGTGTGCGCGTGTGTGAGTGTGTGAGTGTGTGAGTGTGTGTGTATGTGTGTGTTAGTGTGTGTGTATGTGTATGTGTGTGTGTGTGAGCGCATGAGAGACAGAGAGAGAGAGAGAGAGAGAGAGAGAGAGAGAGAGAGAGAGAGTAGAGACATTTCCCCATCACGTAGAGGCAGGAGTCTAGTAACTTTAGCTCGTCGGTTCCCTTTAAGTAAGGCTGAAATGGTCGTTATCGGCAACATTTCCCGACACTGTACCCGAGGTACTCTGTCCGATCGGACATAGTAACTCAGTTTGAAATTTCGGCATTTGAACGAGAACGAGACCGCACCCGCCACTCCGCCTGACTGACTTCGCACGCCCGGGGAGTTATGCTAAGATCCGGCCGCGTTAATGTATCTGCGTTTTGTGACAATTAAACGTCTTGCTCGGCGGTACTGTACTCCATGCACCTTAACGGTCCGCGTGATTCGGGGTGTAATCTTAAGCTAAACGACATTTATTGGCTCTGCTGAAATGGTCGAAGTCGGAAACATTTGGAACGTCGTTTAGCTTAAGATTACACCCGAATCATGAGGACCGTTAAGGTGCATGGAGTACAGTACCGCCGAGTAAGACGTTTGTCATAAAACGCAGATACATTAACACGGCCGGATCTTAGCATAACTCCCCGGGCGTGCGAAGTCAGTAAGGACAAAGATTGTAGGTTACACAAAGATAGCTCATCCCGAGCTTTTGCTATATAAAGTTACAAGACGCTCGGAAACGCAGCGCACCAAGCGGGAATGAATATGGGTGAATCAAGGGAAGTGATCACACCGCTTAGAGACATGTAAAACTGCTTGTTTGTCGACGCGTTTCTGATGCGTTCCGATCATGTTTGTGAATAAATTTACGGTATAATGTGTAATAAAATGATTTGCTGCAATAATGGGGGTGTTTTGACTTTGTTTTTTGTAGCAGGTGTTGTGAAATCGAAATATTTGGTTCATCGAAATGGATGGTTCTACGCATGTCCGTGAGCCTATAGTCCGTTTCAACATTGCTCTGTCAGTGGAGACCTGAAGTACGAAAGCTCTGGGCGTTTCTTTCTGTTGTTGCCACAGTTAATAGCGCTGCAGTGGCCATTCGCAATCCTGTGTTTTTCCGCCATGTTTTTGGCGTCCCATATTCCTTCACAACAATGAGCTAATGAAGTATCTTTGTGTAACCTATAATCTTTGGTAAGGAGGAGTGGCGGCTGCGGTCTGAGCTGAGCGCTATCATCGGTATGTCACGTGACTGTAGGGACGAGATTTCAAACTGAGGTTCTCTGTCCGATCGGACAGAGTACCTGAGGTACTAATACCTGAGGTACTCTGTCCGATCGGACAGTGTCCGGAAATGTTGCCGATAACGACCATTTCAGCCTTAGTAAGAAGATCAGAAAGAGACTTCCCGGCCTCTGCCTTGAAAACAGATTACGCAGCCTGCGAATCTGATGGTTGGCGTTGTGTTGAGTATTTTTACAAAACTTTGAGTGTTTCTTGTTTCAGTAGGGGCTGTAAACTTTCTTCGCAATCATGTTCCTGATCCACTTCCTCTTTGTTTCGTGAAAAAATAATGTTGTCGAGGAGGCTCGTCCGTCATATCTATTTACGTACTATTCATATATAGATTGTATTCACTCACAGACACACACGCACAGGTACGCAAAACATACACACACACTTACGCACACATACACGCGCGCGCGCGCGCACACACACACACACACACACACACACCCGCCCACCTTTTCTGGCTTCATTCCTTTTTTTCTTCTCTTATTCGTCTCCATTTTCACGTCACTCTGCTGCACCGTGATTCCCGAGTTCCTATATTTACAATTACAGGAAACAGCCAAATTGAAAGAGCGTACCGGCATTTCAGACGATTTTCCAAAAATACTGTTAGTCACCAGACGATAATTTGCTAGTAAGTTCAAGCATATTTTGTATCAGAGGCCCACATGAACTTAAACCCCCATTAATCATGACTAGTAGTGGTTTGTTTTGGGCTCGGCTGTCAGTGACTTTATGTAGACCTGGATGCGTTGAGCAATGCACCAAGCCATTTGAGAATGTGCGACGTGATAGCCGACGGGTCGTGCTGACACGTGACAAGTGTTAGTGGAGGACTAGTCCTGAAGGGTGAGGTAAGTTTGTCTTATCTGTCTAAGCTGCTTTTTTTGTAGTGGGTGGGTGGGTGTGTTCACAGCAACGTCATTCTGAATAAATCAAAGCATGGAAGGACATGATTTGAACTCATACTTTACAACAACAATTACCGAAAACTAGGGGCACGAACCGTTATGGTTACGTCACCCTCCCTTTTAAACTACTTACAAAACAGCTTTGCTTTAATAGCAGACACCCGAAGCAGTAAGGCCTAACTTTGATGCTGACATAATGACAGAAGAAATATCGGAGACGGCAAAAATGTCGCACTGAATCACTTCTGTCAGTGTTCTCCTTTGAAAAGAATATTTCTGCTATTTTCATGTTGGTTGCGTATTGTCCTCAAGGGTAAGGTAAGGTAAGGTAAGGTAAGGTAGTCTTATCTGAATCTGATCCGCCTTTTTTAGTGCAACATCGTACACCACGCGCAGTGAAGGACCGAATTCGAACACATACCCTACAACAATAATAACTGTGATCATCGGGTTCGAAGCGTCACAGTTACGTCATCTTTCCTTTTAAACCAACCACGACACAACTTCACACTATTTTTCAGAAATATGAAGCAGGAAGTTCTACCTTCAATCATGACACAATGATAAAATAATAATTGGAAAAGGCAAAAATGTCATGTTGAACCATTTCTGTCTTTTTTCTCTTTTTAAACTAAATCAGTCTGCTATTTTCAATCTTGAAGAGAAACCAGATGTGACTGTTCACTTAATAAGCTTTAACCTGAGCATGACGTGCTTCGTTACTGTTCAGTTTGCTTGAGACAGAGATCGCAGCTTAGCAGGAGACACACAGAATACCCCAACACTGATAAAGACAGAGGGAAGGCTGTCACAGAACCCGCCTTGGTATGACTGAACCTGCTACCTGTCCCAATGCATTACGCTTGGCAAATAGCGCGACTCTGGCAATAAAAATATTTTTTCCCCACAGCCATTTGTACAAAATCACCCATTCAGGTCCATTCTAACGATGACAATGAGTCTGTCGGGCAGGATATGTGGGGCATTGTGTCGGACACCCTGCTGAGTTTGTCCATCCAGACCGAAAAATGCAGAGTTGAAAACGCCCTCTTATCGTACCAGGGCGTACCAATGAGTCTTCATGGGATCTAGAATTGCTGCTGTCAGTCAATTTCCCTCCATAACGCCTCAGCCTGTCTTAGCGTTGGTATGTCTGCCACGATGAATTCCATGGTATCCCCATGACTTGCAACTAAACCAGACTGCACTTGGGTTCACAAGGTAAAGAAAACGCGAGGAAGCATACACGGCTTGTGAAAGAGAAAGATGGGCTGTGTCGCAACCAATAAACGTGTGTCCAAACATAGAGTGTGCATCGATACTTTCATTGGACGATATTAATAGACCTGATGTCATTTTCGCGTCAAAAGTTTGTTGCGCCATGCTGATTGGACAGTTTGTTTGCGCCTTTCTACAAGCGGATCATAGAGGTTTTCCCAGGTCTGTTCACATCAATGGACGATTTTCCCGATATCTAATAATACAGGGGACATGGAATGGACGTTCATCTACGGACAGATCGGAAATTCCCGGTCGATTGAAATGACAAGAAGCGTTTATGTCGACAAAAAAAGGTCGACTCACGAGGTCAGATGATGCATCATAAACTCTGGGAGATTAGGCATCCCTTCCACCCCCTCCACCTCAACTCCTCTCCCCCCCCCCCCCCCCCCTCCGACTCAACCTGCCCCCCTCCCCCCTTCCCTCTCCCCCTCCCTCTGTCAATATTGGACGCAGTAATTTTTTTATAACGATTCATCGCCCCCCTCTCCCCCTATCCCCCTCTCCCCTCTCCCCTCTCCCCCCCCCCTCTCCCCCCCCCCTCCCCCTCTGCCCTCTGTCAATTGGACGCAGTATTTTTTCAAATAACGATTCCTCGCCTCTTCCCCTCTTTCCCCACATTCTAGTAAACTAGAGATTTCGCCTACCGGCAAAAGTATCTCTAGCACAGTTCACATCACGTGATGGAAGGTTTTTGGCCAATTTATTCATACGGAGGTCACACGAGAGGCTTGTGGGATAGCCGATGTGCTCCCTCATATACGCCGTTAAAGTAGTTCTAAGACTATTTTGCACAAAACTCTTAACTTACTCTTGTTGAGACAACAAACAAGCGTTTATTCGATACAATAAAATGTTTGTGTTGAAATGGAAACAAGTTTTGACATCTGAATGATTTTTGTAAAAAGTGGAGAGAAAAATAGTATCAGAACGAACTATTTTTGGCGTAAGGCTGTAATGCGAAGGGTCAAGCCTATTACGCATTCATTGCGAACTGTGCCAGAGTCAATACTCGGGTTTACAGAATGCTTTCCCCATCCACCCACTCCCCGGGGTGGGGTGTAGGGGTGGGAACGGAAAATGGGTGGGTGGGTAGAAGAGTGACCAATGAAGCCCTGCCTTAATAGCCCGAACGGTTGCACGGCGACAGGCCCGTGCAGCTGTCGCCCGTGCCACTCGTGCGGCGAGAACTGGGCTCGCCCTCAACTGCCCGTGCTCCGTGCGCGCCGAATGCCACGACAGCTAGCTCGCTCTCTGTCTGCGAGAAGGTGTCTGGCAAAAAATTGCTTGCAGCACATGTTATGGGAGCTCGCTCCTCATTGGCTGAGAAACCGAATCTTCTTCTTCGGAGGAGGTTTTGTTGGCTTCTCGCGACTGTTTCCACAATTAAAATGGCGGATATAATCTACGGTTCGACCAGAATACGCTGTATCTGTTGATACTCAAAACCCATCCGAAGAAAATATAAGCCATGAACAGCATTAATTTATCACAGTTGTATGTTGATTGCATCGTTAGGTTGAGAAAGCGCTCACATTTTACAACTGGAATGGAGGTCGACTCGCCCTCTGTGTGGACCAGCCGAAGGCAGGTTCAAGGACATCAATCACAATGTATTTATAATCTTTCCTGGTGTCGGTGAGGTCTGCGCGTCAGCTAGGCCTATAAATAGAAGTGCGCGAAGCTTGGCTGGGCTCGTATCAACAAGACTGAGTAATTTAGTCAAGAAAACAGCAAATTTACAACGCATACTTCAATTTCATTGCAAAATTCGATGTAACACACAGCAAAAGAAGGTCATCGAAATACAGCCAAGGTTAGACTCGACTACGCTCCACAGTCAGAGGAAATCTGTTGTACGCGTGAACTCTCAACTCTCTCGCTGACGCTGTGCGTTCGCCTCGATCTATTAAAATAACAACAACGCCCGGTTGGCGACGACAATGAAGACTGGGGGACTGCGTGAGAAGGGGGGAGCGGTTTGACAACTTATTTTGGCCGATAAATCGCTATATAAACCATACTTTTACAATAAGAATGAGTACTCGCATTGGCGACGACTGCCTATAGAGTATAGTTTCGACCAGAAGGATTTCGACCAGAATCAAAGATAAGAATAAGAATATACATGTATGCATCTATGATCCTCTTTGCATCAGATGTTGTATAGAAAATAATAGCTCACACACATCGGTTTATATGATACTAGACAGCAATCTGAGAGCACAGACCCTCACTAAGTACGCCACAGTTTCTCTTCCGTGACCTCCATGACAACAATCTGAGTCGTCACCTCCGTCAAGTTCGCCGACACCATCCGAACGACAAGCAATTAAGTTAGGCCTTATAACTTAATAGCCCGACTGTCAGACGGGCGAACCGGCGTTTGGAGAGACGGCGCGCTCTATTAAGAACGAACGCAGTTTCGGCGAGAACCCCAAACGCCCGTTCGCCCGTCTGACAGTCGGGCTATTAAGGCAGGGCTTAAGTGGAGTGCGTTTATGGTAATGCTGATCCATGTATCGACCAGTGCGTGAATAAAGATTTTGAAAATGACCACCGGATGTTGTGGACTGTGGACTTGGATATAAAGCCATCTATTGCACTGCCTTCATTGTGCCTTTATGGCAGTTTCCAGCAGTTTAGAAATGGCAGTCTGCCAACAAAATGTGAAATGAGGTCTGAAGAACATGTCTGGTGATGATGATGATGATGATGTCCACGGTGTCCGGACAATCGCCACCCGGACAATCGCTACCCGGACAATCGCCACCGGACAATCGCCACCCAGACAATTGCTACCCGGCCAATTGCCACCAGGTCAATCGCCACCGAAGACATTTGCCACCCGAGTCTTTCGCCACCCGGACAATAGCCACCCGAGTCTTTCGCTACCCGAGTCTTTCGCCACCCAAGCCAGCCCAAATCCAAGTTAATTACAAGATACAAGATAGTTTATTGTCCTCATAAGTCAAATACATAGGTCAAATAAAATGAATAAATTATCAATATAAAATTGAAAGTTTAGCATCAGCGCACGCGCACGCACGCACACGCACACACACATCACATCACATGTAACAATACATTTAGTCATATCAATAATATTTAAAAGTCACTTCGGAAGGAGTCACTCTCAGTCTCAGAACACGATGTTGAGCGCGATGCCTCGCAGGAAGGTCAGTTTGTTGGTTGTGTCGTATTTCTCAAGCAGTGTTTCAATACGCTTCTCCTTGTCATTGTATTTCTTGCGCTTTGGTGGAGGTTGATGTTCGATGAGAGCATGTGTGACATTCAGTCGAGAAAGTGGTGGTTTTTGCACCAGGGCCTCGATCAGTTTGAACAAGATTAGGTTGCTCGGTGGCAATTGTCCGGGTGGCAATTGTTTTTGGTGGCTATTGTCCGGGTGGGAAATGTCTTCGGTGGCGATTGACCGGGTGGCAATTGTCCGGGTAGCAATTGTCTGGGTGGCAATTGTCCGGTGGCGATTGTCCGGGTAGCGATTGTCCGGGTGGCGATTGTCCGGTAATCGATGTCCACTTGTATGGCGCACATATCCATGCTGGCAGCATGCTCAAGGCGCAGGAGATTGGGGGGAAGGGAGAAAAAGTTAACAAAACAAAGACTGGTGCACAGTCTTTCAGTCAGGTATGTCCTTTCATTTAAGACTATTAACACAGATCCCAAGTCAGAAAAAGGTGAGTCTTCAGAGTGCTCTTGAAGTCCTCTAGTGACTTCGCTTCTCGCATGTTCTGGGGGAGCGCATTCCACAGGGTTGGACCACAGTAGGAGAACGAGCGGCGACCCAAGCGCTTCCCTATGTGGCCGGCCCTACTGGGTGGAGCCAGCAGTGACTGGGAAGCAGAGCGAAGACATCTGGGGGGGTTGTGGAGAGGGATGATGTCTCTGAGGTACTGGGGGAAAGTTGGATCGCGCACACGCTTATAGCACAGGGAGAGGACCTTGTGGTCCACTCTCTTCATGACTGGGAGCCAATGGAGCTTGCGGAGGACTGGAGTGGTCCTGTTCACGTGCTTTTTGTAGTTTCTGCCGTCAGGGAGGATCATTAATTACTGCTCACAATTACGCAATTTGAAAATGAAAAAATCCACCACATTCAACGGAAAGCATTTCTAATATAAGTATCGTCACGAATAATTCAAGCAGAACTAGTAATAGTAGTGCTCACGATTAGGAGACACGCTCAAAATGAATGAATGAATGAATGAATGAATGAATGAATGAATGAATGAATGAATGAATGAATGAATGAATGAATGAATGAATGAATGGAGTTTTACTATCAGTCCTTGCATGCTATATAAGGCCACTGATCACGAAAAATTACGAGAACAGGTAATAGTAAGTGCAAGTCAAGTCACGATTTCCTCGCTATTTGCCTTTTACGAATCGCGTAGGGTCGGAAGACACGATGGGTCTATTCTCAACCCTAACCCACGGGGGTGGGAGGTGGGGGGTGGGGGAGAGTGTTACTCAAACCGAACGCTCAGAAATTAAACATGTGAAAATTCTGCCATAGAAATGGTCATCAAGGCACCTAGTTAGCCTTCCTCTGTCGGCTCAAAGAGAACCAGCCTCTTCCACAGACCTGCTCCTTCACAAAGTGATTAAACCTGTACGTGCTACCTTCGTGTCACCAGACCCTTGTAGGGTCCACGCCTTTGCTTCATTAAAGTCTCTAACTGCATGCACCACCATCCCACGCCTGCTGAGATAGGTGACATTTGTAAGAGAGAAAGCGTACCCAAGTTCGCTGGAAAGTTTGCATTTAGAGACAGTGCTAATGCTCCCCACAAGGTCTTTCTGCAGGATCGTCTGTGACTGCACAGTGACAATCCTCAAATGAGGCAGGACATCCTGTGAGCTTGCAACGCTCTCCCTCTTCTGTAGCGCCTCCTGTGCCATCTTTTCTCCTGTCTGTTTAATCACTTTCTACATAGTCTCCCTCTAAGAATCTCGATCCTCGGTAATCTTTTTCCGTCTGTTACAAACAATTCATTGTAGACGTTATTATCATTCAAACCAATACGTGGTTGTATGTTTGGACAGAGTTTTGAAGTCCTTAAACAATGACAGTCTCTGTCTCCTCCATCTTCTCTTCCATCATCCCTGAATTCAAGCACTTTATTTGGAGACTGTCTTACTTCTTTGAATGCATTTAATATGTGCATGCCATTCCGGTCGTAACTGAAATAAAACACAGCCAAGTCGTGGAGTTATATCGATTTGGAATCCCAGGTGAATTAGATGGTTATTTTGGAATCCAAAGTGAGTTAGATGGTTAATTTGGAATCCAGGGTAAGTTAGATGGTTATTTCTCATGTCCTCACCCATCAGCGTGAACTTGTGTGTAATCGGGGGTCAACTTTGGTTTCGGGTCAGTGAAACTAATCCTCGACTTTTCAGTTAGAGAGTAGACTGATAGAATTGATTAGTATTTTCATTCATATTGCTTTGAATTTGATTTTACTCATGATTAAGTTTGATTAAAGAAAATCCTTAATGAACATTGTGTCACGTCATGCGAGCGTGAGACGCGAGTGAGTGAATTAATTATCCCCCCTCCACTAGTGATACCCCTAGACACGAAAACAGACAGAATTAGAGAATTGTGTGTGTGAGTGTGGAGGGAGGTGATAACCATCATCACCTTCACCACCACCACCACCACCACCACCAAAACCACTACGATCACCACCACCACCACCAAAACCACTACGACGACGACCACCACCACCACCAAAACCACTACGACCACCACCACCTAAACCACCACCACCAAAACCACAACGACCACCACCACCACCAAAACCACTACGATCACCACCACCACCACCACCAAAACCACTACGACCACCACCACCACCACCTAAACCACCACCACCACCACCACCAAAACCACTACGATCACCACCACCACCACCAAAACCACTACGACCACCACCACCACCACCAAAACCACTACGACGACGACCACCACCACCACCAAAACCACTACGACCACCACCACCACTACCACCACCACCACCACCACCATCTAAACCACTACGACCACCACCACCACTACCACCACCACCACCACCACCACCACTACGACGACCACCACCACCACCACTACGACCACCACCACCACTACCACCACCACCACCACCACTACGACCACCACCACCACTACGACCACCACCACCACTACCACCACCACCACCACCACTATGACCACCACCACCACTACGACCACCACCACCACTACCACCATCACCACCACCACTACGACCACCACCACCACTACGACCACCACCACCACCACCACCATAACCACAACCACCACCACCATAATCACCACCACCATAACCCCCACCACCATAACCACCACCACCACTTCTCTACCAGTTTTATTCCAATAGCCCATGGACGCTTATCAAAGCGTCACCAGCTGACAGCAAACTGTAAAGCGACGTGTCTAGAGAATGACGAAGTCCGGCGCGAGCTCTGCACTCTTTCCAACGATCAGTTTGAACATGGGTGGCTGCAAATGAACATCAAAAGTGAAAATCAAGCCACTTGCAAGCATATCACGAAGCTTATCGGAGGTGACTGTCACTTTTCTTCCGAGTACTGCATGGCATCGATCTTCTCCTGCCGTGAGGAACAGGTGACGCTGTCTTTCCGATGCTCATTGAAGCAGTACACAGATAACACATGGCTCTTAGTCGAATAATGACTGACTGACTGACTGAATGAACGAATAAATAAATGACTGATTGAATGACTGACTGAATGAATAAATGACTGAATGACTGAATGACTGACTGACTGAATTAATGAATGAGTGAATAAACGAATGAATGAATGAATGAATGAATGAATGAATGAATGAATGAGTGAATAAACGAATGAATGAATGACTGAATGACTGACTGACTGAATTAATGAATGAGTGAATAAACGAATGAATGAATGAATGAATGAATGAAGTTTTACGGGGCTGAACATTGCATGGTTAGCCCCTCAACCTCTACTCGCTTGTTGAAACCCTATCATTTAGCAAACGAAAATAGGCGAACGTGCTTCAGGGTTTGAAGATGTGCGAGGCACAGTGCCGTGGTTCGATCCCTGGGACGGGAGAAATCAGGGTTTATTTAAGTAAGTCTAACAGTTTATCAGCCTCTGGGGGCTATGTAAGGTCATTGACTATAAAATTACTAGAACTGGTTTGAAATAGAGCAAGTTAAGTCTCGATTTCTCTGGTCATTCGCTGATTACGAATTGTGTAAGGCGACACACTGGGTGTCACCGAGTCAAACACGGGTGTGGATTCAGAGGAAGCTCTGCCACGTTCCCTTCGGAGACTGTTGAAACCGGTAAGGCGATCCCTTCCAGGACCCCCCCCCCCCCTCCCATCCTCCCCCGACCCCCTTTTCACTTCTCCTTGTAGACCCGGGCATAAACATTTTGGTACGACATAGAATATTGTTATCTCTTGTGTGTACCAGAATAGGGGTAGACATACACCCAGACTTACACGACTCCTAAAAGGCGATTGACTAAAGGCGTTTCTTGACTGGTCGAACTCTCAGCCCGCGAACCAGGTTCGGAGGGATTGGCGAACTCAATTCGCACGCCGTAGTTTCTTAACTGGGCAAACTCTCGGCTCGCTAACTAGGCTCGGAAGGATCGGCAAACCAGGTTTGAGGTTCCCAAAAGAAGCCATGGAAACCATCCCGAACCTTCGCTCAGGTTCGGAAGTACACTACTGACATAGTAGCTGGTGGAGGTACACGTCGTGCTCTCTATGGGAGTAGTTCGTCCACCTTTGGTCCCCCCTTGTCACCCAGCTCTCACCAGTGGCTCCTAGAAACTGTAGCGTGCGCAGTGGCCACACCCCGGGCAACAGCTTCGACTGGCTGGCTAAACCTGGTGAGGGTAGCCGACGGGTCTCGAACCCTCGGTGATCTAGGTATGTCTACCTAAGCACGTGAAGACTGGATTCGGCGGACTGAGCGGAGGAACCACTAGATGGTCAACGGTCAAGAAGGCGATTCCCAGCAAAGCGTTGTGGAGCGCTAAGGGCATGACAAGACACATAGGACATCATGGCCATCCACTGCACCCGTTTCTGTCTCCAGCCGTCTCGACTCTGTCCTGCCACTGGATCAAGATGGTCTCGGGCGAGAGAGTGAGGTCGACGAACTGCGCAACTCTTTCTCACTTAAATCCAAATCATCGCGCAAGTCACTTTTGTCATCCATCCCATCCCATCATTCACCGACAAGTCCTGTGGCGACAGGCAAGCGACGAAGCGGCAGGTGTGGGTACACTGGGAGCCGTAGCCGTAACCCTGCACACAGGCGGCCCAGGGCATTGGGTCGTTCTTCGCTGACACGGAGCAGCGGTGGAGTCCGGCAGCCCCCTGGGCGACTGAGCAGCCCTCTTCAGGAATGCACTGCTCACCTCCATGGCAAGAGGAAGGGGCTAGAAAAGGTGCCCTAAACATTGCCTGCTCCAGCCTTCCCTAGCCAGCTCACCGCGGCTGGAGGGGACCCTATACCAGCGGTCGAATCACAAAAGACAAAAAGAAGAAAACGAGGATAGTTCCTCTCAAATTGGGCGCATGGAATGTGCGCACACTCCTGGACAGAGACGATGCAGACAGACCACAGAGGAGAACAGCCCTGATTGGTAAAGAACTCGCCAGATACGGCATCGACATCGCAGCCCTGAGCGAGACCAGGTTCGCGGGAGAAGGAGAGCTCTGCGAAAGAGGCTCTGGTTACACATTCTTCTGGAGTGGCAGACCTAGCGAGGAGCGGCGTGAAGCTGGCGTTGGCTTTGCAGTTAGGACAACTCTTGTCAGTAAGTTGGCTGGACTTCCCAAGGGAGTGAACGACAGGCTCATGACCCTAAAACTCCCACTGATGGCTGGAAGGAAGCATCTCACCATCATCAGTGCCTACGCCCCAACCATGACCAACCCAGATGAAGTGAAGGCAAAGTTTTACGAAGATCTTCACACTGTCATTGTCGATGTTCCAAAGGCGGACAAACTCATCTTGCTAGGTGACTTCAACGCAAGAGTTGGCAAGGACAACGTTGCCTGGGAAGGAGTCCTTGGACATCACGGAGTGGGCCACTGCAACAGCAACGGTCTTCTCTTGCTCCAGACCTGCGCTGAGCATGAACTGCTAATCACCAACACGATCTTCCGCCTACCTACCCGTAACCGGACATCATGGATGCACCCCCGCTCAAAGCACTGGCATCTTATTGACTACGTCATCGTGAGGAAGAGGGACAGGCAGGATGTACGAGTGACCAAGTCCATGTGCGGCGCTGAATGCTGGACAGACCACCGCCTCATTATCTCCAAGATCAACATCCGCATTCAGCCTAAACGACGCCCTCAAGGGGAAAAGGCCCCCAAACGGCTGAATGTTGCCAAGCTGAGGACCGCCAGCTGCAAGCAGTCCTTTGCGGACGCTCTGGAAGAGCGCTTGAAATCCACCTCTCCGGACAACCAGAATGTAGAGGCAAATTGGGCATCACTCAGAGAGCTGATTTACACCACAGCTACAGAGACCCTGGGGCCCCAGACCAGGAAACACAAGGACTGGTTTGATGAGAACTGCGAAGACATCAAGCAGTTACTGGATGAGAAACACCACCTCCACCAAGCTTGCCTCAATTACCCCAAGTCCACGGCAAGGAGAGATGCGTTCTACAACATACGCAGAACTGTACAGCAAAAGCTCCGTCAGATGCAGGACAATTGGCTCAGCAACAAAGCCGACGAGATCCAAGGATATGCAGACAGGCATGACTATAAGAACTTCTACAACGCCTTGAAAGAAGTGTATGGCCCCACGTCCTCAGGATCAAACCCCCTCCTCAGCGCAGACGGTAACATACTCATCACAGACAAAGAGAAGATCTTGGAGAGGTGGGCCGAACATTTCGACAACATCCTAAATCGCCCTTCGACAATCAACGAAGAAGCCATCAATCGTCTCCCACAAGTGCCCACCAACGAAGCACTGGATGACCCCCCATCCTTGCTTGAGACCCAGAAAGCAATTTGTCTTCTCTCCAGTGGCAAAGCACCTGGTTCAGATGCCATACCAGCTGAGGTCTACAAGGAGGGGGGAACAGCCCTGACTGAAAGGCTCCACCAGCTGTTTCTCTTGACGTGGGAGCAAGAGACGATTCCGCAGGATTTCAAAGATGCCTCCATTATACATCTCTATAAGCGAAAAGGAAATAGACAGGCTTGTGACAACCATAGAGGCATATCACTGCTTTCTATCGCAGGAAAGATCCTTGCCAGAATCCTGCTCAACCGCCTCACAGCCCACCTTGACCAAGGACTCCTGCCTGAAAGTCAGTGTGGATTCCGAAAAGAACGAGGAACCATCGACATGGTGTTCGCTGCCAGGCAGCTGCAAGAGAAATGTCAGGAGCAGAACTCCGACTTGTTCTCCACCTATGTTGACCTGACCAAGGCGTTTGACACCGTTAGTAGAGAGGGCCTGTGGAAGATCATGGCCAAGTACGGTTGCCCAAGGAAATTCATCGTCTTGGTGCAACAATTCCACGAGGGCATGCAGGCCAGAGTCCAGGACAGCGGAGAGTCATCTGACCCTTTCCCAGTCACAAACGGGGTCAAGCAGGGCTGCGTCCTGGCACCAACACTGTTTAGCCTAATGTTTTCCGCCATGCTGTCAGAGGCCTTCAGAGACGAGGACGTTGGTGTCAACCTGAGGTACCGCACAGACGGCAAACTGTTCAACCTGCGGAGGCTCCAGGCAAAAAACAAGGTTATGACAGACATCATCAGGGATCTGCTGTTTGCCGATGACTGTGCCCTCAACGCTGTCTCAGAAGCCGACATGCAACGAAACGTTAATCTGTTCTCCAGCGCCTGCACAAACTTTGGTCTGACGATCAGTACAAAGAAGACTGAAGTCCTCCATCAGCCCGCGCCTGGAAAGCCCTACGTTGAGCCCAACATCACTGTCAACGGCCAGAGACTAAACACAGTGAACCGTTTCACATACCTAGGCAGCACACTGTCTCAGAATGCTACCATCGATGACGAAGTAAACATTAGAATTGCCAGAGCCAGCTCCACTTTTGGCAGGTTATATCCAAATGTCTGGAACAGAAGAGGCATTACCACTCAGACCAAGCTGAAAGTATACAGGGCAGTGGTGCTCCCCACACTGCTATATGCATGTGAAACGTGGACTGTCTATCAACGCCATGCTAGAAAACTGAACCACTTTCACACAACAAGCCTCAGGAAGATCCTCGGCATAAAATGGCAGGACAAAATTCCAGACACAGTGGTACTGACCAAAGCAGGTCTCCCCAGCATCTTCACCCTCCTGATGCAGTCACAGCTTCGCTGGGCAGGGCACGTAGTCCGGATGCCAGACGAGAGACTGCCAAAGAGACTCTTCTATGGCGAGCTCCAGCATGGCCAGCGGTCCCACGGTGGGCAAAAGAAGCGCTTCAAAGACACCCTGAAAGCTTCACTGAAAGCTTTTGCCATCAATCCAGACACGTGGGAACGGGCTGCAATGGACCGATCCACCTGGCGCTCTTCCATCCACAAAGGTGCCAAGACATGCGAGGCAAACAGGATCACTGCCGCAGAAAAGAAGAGGCAAGCCCGCAAGGCCCATGCTGTCAACCCCCCTGGAGACGTCCCACTTGTCCCATGTCCCTTCTGTTCCCGAACCTTCCGTGCCAGGATCGGCCTCGTTAGCCATCTGCGCACACACAGACAGAACCAGTCCCAGCAACCCCCCGGATGACTAGAGTGGTCCTCGTCGACTCGACGGACGAACAACAACACTGTTGGACCTGCATAGAGCGGAACCGAGCAGAACAAAATAGTTTGTTACATTACTGTGGATCTATTACTTAAGGCGATGTATCAATAATCAAATAGTTCATTTAAGAAAACATTCTTTGAACAAAATCGTTTTTATTGTGTTTTATAATGGTATTTTCTTTTCTGTTCTTTCTTTTTCTAATTAGCAATGGTTGTTTTTATATCAAGGCAACGAGATGCATTTTGAACCAGCGAGCATCATTATTGTCAAATTTCGTAATGTAAAGTTATAGACTGTATTTTTAAGAAGCATGGTCTGAAGTCATTGTATTCATGGCAAGCAAATAAAAAGCTTTCCATTTTCACTCAATCGTCTGAGACTGCTGAAAATGAAAAATTTTCTGGATAAAAGGCATGTGATGAGCATGTTTAAAGTGCAACTTTCATGACAGCGAGCGAATCTCCACACAAAATATCTGCTTTTAGCATTGCAAGCAAACCCTGTTCCCCCCTCCCCTCCCCCCCCCCGCCCCCCCGCCCCCCCGCCCCCCCCCCTCTCCCCTCCCCCTCTCCCCTCCCCCTCTCCCTCTCCCCTCCCCCAACCTCCATTCCCCCTCTCCCATCCAATCCTTTTTGGCATTCAATTTCTTTAAAGACAAAAAGCATTCCGTACAATGCAGGGGCAGATTGAAATATAGAATCACTTGCGATGCACATGTTGCTTTGGCTTTCTGTAGTGAAAAATATTTACAACGACATAAGTTGATAAGAAAAACCCAATAAGACTTCGCGTGTGCGATGGATGGTACACAATTCCATGTTCATGATATTGATTTTGACTGATTTGGCTTGGTAGCCAGAGAGGCGCAGACACACACACACGCAGAGAGAGAGAGAGAGAGAGAGAGAGAGAGAGAGAGAGAGAGAGAGAGATTGTGTATCTGTGTATCTTTTTTTACAGTTCTTTTGCCCACAATCAACTGCAGTGATTATTATGGCAATTTCCCCTGGTGTTTTTACTCCTGGGTGGGGAGAAGCAATGTGGGTTAAGGATCTTGCTCAAGGATACAACTCTGGGAACCGAGCAGCTTCGAGCGCAGCTTTGATCGGGCTACCTCTTTTCATCACTCCAACACCGTCTCAACTCCCTGGGGAGCATACAACTAGGCTGCGGATGAACGCGCCAAAGTTAGCTTTCACAATTTTTTCCAACTCAGCCCTCTTCGAGCGCCGTACCCACTGGCTGCCAGCCAGTGTGGGTCCAGTGCGCTAACCACTCGGCCACAGAGCTCCACTGTGTGAGTGTGTGTGTGCGTGTGTGTGTGTGTGTGTGTGTCTGTGTGTCTGTGTGTGTGTGTGTGTGTGTGTGTGTGTGTGTGTGTGTGTGTGTGTGTGTGTGTGTGTGTGTGTGTGTGTGTGTGTCTGTCTGTCCGTCTGTCTGTCTGTCTGTGTGTCTGTGTGTCTGGGTGTGTGTCTGTCTGTCTGTGTGTCTGTCTGTGTGTCTGTCTGTCTGTGTGTCTGGCTGTGTGCTTGTCTGTGTGTCTCTGTGTGTCTGTGTATGTCTGGCTGTCTGACTGTCTGTCTGTCTGTGAGTCTGTCTGTCTGTGAGCCTGTCTGTCTGTGAGTCTGTCTGTCTGTGAGTCTGTCTGTCTGTCTGTGTGTCTGTCTGTCTGTATGTCTGTCTGTGTGTCCGTCTGTGTGTCTGTGTGTCCGTCTGTGTGTCTGCGTGTCCGTCTGTCTGTGTGTAAATTCGTCTGTGTGTCTGTGTGTCCGTCTGTTTGTGTGTCCGTCTGTCTGTGTGTCTGTCTGTCCATCCGCCTGTCCGTCTGTCTGTGTGTCTGTCTGTCCGTCCGTCTGTCCGTCTGTCTGTGTGTCTGTCTGTCTGTCCGTCTGTGTGTCTGTCTGTCCGTCCGTCTGTCTGTGTCCGTCCGTCTGCCTGTCCGTCTGTCTGTGTCCATCCGTCTCTCTGTCCGTCTGTCTGTCTGTCCTTGTGTCTGTCCATCTGTCTGTCTGTCCATCTGTCAGTCCGTCTGTCTGTCTGTCTGTCTGTCTGTCTGTCTGTCTGTCTGTCTGTCTGTCTGTCTGTCCGTCTGTCTGTCTGTCTGTCCGTCTGTCTGTTCGTCTGTCCGTCTGTCTGTCCGTCTGTCTATCAGTCTGTCTGTCTGTCTGTCTGTCAGTCCTACTGTCTGACTGCCAGTCGTTCTGTCTGTCTGTCTGTCTGTCTGTGTGTATGTCTGTCTTTGCGTCTGTCTGTCTGTGTTTATGTCTGTCTCTGCGTCTGTCTGTCTGTCTGTGTGTCTGTGTGTCTGTGTTTCTGTCTGTCTGTCCATCCGTCTGTCTGCCTGTGTGACTGTCTGACTGTCTGTGTGTCTGTCTGTCTGTCTGTCTGTGTGTCTGTCTGTGTGTCTGTCTGTCTGTCTGTCTGTCTGTCTGTCTGTCTGTCTGTCTGTCTGTCTGTCTGTCTGTCTCTCTGTCTCTCTCTCTCTCTCTCTCTCTCTCTCTCTCTCTCTCTCTCTCTCTCTGCCCTCCTGTAGTTACAAGACGAAATGCAGCTGTTGCAATGCCCAGAGTTCAACGATCGTTAGCAAAACGCCCGCCAGTGCGAGGACAGCTATAGCCCTAGGAGTAGGAGCAAGGGTCAAGTTGAGGCCACCCACCCTTGTGCACCCACAGCAAGTGACCATTGCAGTCCAGAAGGGTGTCTTGAGCTCCACAGTGATCAAGGACAGATGCATCCTCGGCGTGGTCAGCTGCAGCCTTGACCTTAGATGCCTGATCATTGCTTTCACCAAGTACTAGCCCTCTTAGGGTCAACAGTAAGCCTTTCTGCACGGCAACAAGCCTGGGTTGAACGACCTTAAGACTAGCTACTTGCCTGCCAGCACGCTTGTCTCTTTGTGAGTGCAGTCGTGCGTGCATGAATGCGTTCGATCGTTCGTTCGCGCACGTGTGTATTATTTTGTGTGGGTGAGTGTTAGCACAAATCGTGTTTGTGACTGTGTGTCTGTGTGTGTTTGTCTGTTTTTCTCTCTCTATGTTTGTCTCTTTCAGTGTGTATGCAATGTCTGGGGTCTGTGTCGCTGCAGGTCTGTGCGTCTGCGTATCTGTGGTGGTGGGAATAATGATGATGATGATGATGATGATGATAATGATGATGATGATGATGATGATGATGATGATGATGATGATGATGGTGGTATTGGTGGTGGTGGTGGTAAATAAGTTCACATGACTCAGCCCCAGTGTTTAACTGTAGTTCCAGCTCTTACTTTGCACTTACTCGCGAGTACCAGGTTCATCATTCGCAGCTGGACTGATCCCGAGGCTGCTCACGTAAGCAATGGACTGAAATCGCCACACTCTCCACCCCACCCCCCCCTCCACCCCCCCACCCCCACCCCCACCCCCCACCCCCCACCCCCACTCCGACCTCCCACCACTTACCTGCATCTCACCACCATGTCTCCAGGAGTAAAACGTTTGTATAAAAAGACAAGAATAAATATGTAGCGTGATCTTTAGTTTGTCCAAGCTGGAACTGAATTCGGATACTGTCTGGATAAGAGGTGATCGCTCAGATGCCTGAGTCAACTCTGCAAAAGTAAAGCGCTATCCATTGATCAAGAATTAACGTTTGAGACATGATGACGTTTGAAATGATGAAAAGTGACTTTGTTGAAGCTCAACATTGGTTTTTTTAAATTGTGTTCTCGGTCAGAAGGTGTCTGCCATGGCACACCAGCAGTGTCTGATGTCGACGTATCGATGGTGAAGTCTTTAGAGCACGCTATATCTTGGAGTAGTCATTAAACCTCGTTCCCTCATTCCATGCCAACTTCTAGATAGACCTTGTGCGGCTTCCATTTAGTTTTATTCATATGTCTTCATTGCATAGCAAAATCGGAAACTCTTGATAGTTATTAACGAACTAATTTGTGCTGCATCCAGCTAGTTTTGTTCATTTTTTTTATTCCATATAAAAGTAGGAAACTCCTCATGGTTTTAAACAAACCTTAGTGCATCCAGCTAGTTGTATTTGTTTTTCTTCATTCCATATAAAAGTAGGAAACTCCTCATGGTTTTAAACAAACCTTGGTGCATCCAGCTAGTTTTATTTGTTTTTCTTCATTCCATATAAAAGTAGGAAACTCCTCATGGTTTTAAACAAACCTTGGTGCATCCAGCTAGTTTTATTTGTTTTTCTTCATTCCATATAAAAGTAGGAAACTCCTCATGGTTTTAAACAAACCTTGGTGCATCCAGCTAGTTTTATTTGTTTTTCTTCATTCCATATAAAAGTAGGAAACTCCTCATGGTTTTAAACAAACCTTGGTGCATCCAGCTAGTTTTACTTGTTTTTCTTCATTCCATATAAAAGTAGGAAACTCCTCATGGTTTTAAACAAACCTTGGTGCATCCAGCTAGTTTTATTTGTTTTTCTTCATTCCATATAAAAGTAGGAAACTCCTCATGGTTTTAAACAAACCTTGGTGCATCCAGCTAGTTTTATTTGTTTTTCTTCATTCCATATAAAAGTAGGAAACTCCTCATGGTTTTAAACAAACCTTGGTGCATCCAGCTAGTTTTATTTGTTTTTCTTCATTCCATATAAAAGTAGGAAACTCCTCATGGTTTTAAACAAACCTTGGTGCATCCAGCTAGTTTTATTTGTTTTTCTTCATTCCATATAAAAGTAGGAAACTCGTCATGGTTTTAAACAAACCTTGGTGCATCCAGCTAGTTTTATTCATTTTCCCTTCAAATCATGATCATGACGGCGTTGCAACAGGATGGTAGGTCTTTTTGCGTTCGAGAAGTAGCATAAGGGGTTTAATGTCGTCGGATTTCGTTCTCGAATGTTTGGTTTGCGTTTGAATATTCAGTGGAACAACCATAGTTTTTGCGTAACTCAAGGCCAGGCTGGATGAAAGAAAACCCGGATTAAGTCCCTGGATCAATTTTTTTTCTAAACGGAGAGCAATACACGAAAGGTTGCCAGCACGCGACATGGCGACGGATGTAATTGTAACCGAAGGTTGATCCCCATGGCCTGGAAAATGCGCTTTTAAGTTCCGAAGGCATCTTTTCCCGATAGGAGAATATCGCCAGTTCATTTTGATGTCGACTCAGGAGATCTTTCTGCAAAGATGGCTGGATAACAGAGCTTGTCAAGATTGGACAGCGACGAGTTAGATCCAGATTTAGAACGCAGAGGTGGGGCGCGCTGCAAACGGCGAAATTTGCCAAGATTTGCCAAGATTTGCCAAGAAAAGCAAGAAAACCAAGCATTCTCAACGCTCTCGCTCCGAGGAAAACGAGGCCTAGGCGAGACTTCGCAAGCAGCTCTGAGAGGTGCTCCGCCTAGCGAGAATAACGAGAAAAAATGGCGGCGGTGCGACACACAAAGCTTGGCTTTGTGTTTCTAGATGATACATTTTTTAATGTAACCGTCCCAACTGCTAGTTGGCAGCAGTTGCAGACCGGTGAGTGCTTGTTATGTCTTTAAAACTGGTGTTTAGATCACAGATCGGGCCGAGTCAGTCAAAAATGTCTGCCAAATCTGAAAGTGGAGGAGTCCACTCATTTCATGAGTCGATGCACGTGTCGTCGTGTGTGTTGTTGTACTATTTGGGTAGGTAACCTGCCTAAACACCCTTTTTCAGCTATGTTCTCCCATTGCTCAAGATATCTACTGACTACAAAACCTTCGTTTGACAGGAAAGCAGCTGCAATAACGTCACTGTCGTCTGTCATTTCCATAAAAATGATCTTTTTCAAGGTTTCTCGCATTCTGGCCGCCATCTTGCTCTCTCCACTTCCGACTACGAGATCTCGTGGGTCGTTGCTTTTGGCCTAGTTCTTGCCTTGGACCGAGACTAGCCAAATCTTGCTGGGCTATGTAGCGCCGCAACGCGGCCCTACTGTTGCGTACGCCTGTTCCAGATTTTGGACGTTATGATTATCTCCCGCTGCGCTAATGTCATGACCCCTCTTGGGCGTGTTCTTCGGGCTAGAAAAGTGCTCTTCCCCCCAAACATATTCTGGGGAGTCGGCGTGAGAGTTAATTTGTTCAAGGAGTAACCAAACGAAGTAACTTAATTATGAACTCGATGACTCAACACTGCTTTTGGATAATTTCTTTTCGCAAACTAGACAGAAAATCTTATGCGAGTCTGGGATGGACCTCTCCCGATTCGCGTCATCACTTTCTGTGTACACGCCCCTGGAGGGTTTGCTGGAGGGTCGTTACTCTGAATGCACTGCCAGCCGCGTGTTTTGAAGTTTTCATTGTCACAATGACGAACGATTGCTGTGTGAATGGCTGTTCCCACAGTAGTAAACGAACGAATGTTGTGTCCTACCATAGGATTCCAACAGTGATTACTAACAAGGGGTCACAAATTCGCGAATTGACAGCAAAAAGAAGACGACTTTGGATCAAACAGATCAACAGAAAGGAGGTGACAGACAAGACAGTTCGCACTTGGACACGCGTTTGTTCTACACACTTCATCAAGGGTAAGTTTGTTTTCATGAAATCACTTATGGTGAACTTGGTCTAACATAATTGTGGAATGTAAAAACAACATCAAACAATGCTGGCCCTCTGAGTAGTGCTGGAGAAGCAAGGAAGAAGTCGGGTCATGGACGTTTCGCCCCATTTGCCAGTTCGCCCCAACCTCTTCGCCCCACATTCTTGCCGGTTCGCCCCACTATCCAAACCTCTTCGCCCCACTATCTAAACCGCTTCGCCCCACATTCGGAACGTCGTTTAGCTTAAGATTACACCCGAATCACGCAGACCGTTAAGGTGCGTGGAGTACAGTACCGCCGAGCAAGACGTTTAAGAAGTCAGTCATTTTAGCCAAACAACACGGTCAGTTTATTTTACTTAGGCCTACATGTAGGTGTAGGGCTATGTCAATTTTTTGACTGTGCACATAGTTGAGCATGGGCACTAGGTTACTTTACATTTTTAATACAATTGGGGTGGGATGGGGTACGTGGGGATCTGAACTTGAATCAACAAAGCACACTCTAGAGCAGTAGGGGGTAAAGGTGTTAAAAGTTGTTTGGTTTTCTAACTGCACAGAAAATGCTTTGTTGCTTAGTGTTTGTTTTGTCAGATATTTGTGAATTGTTTAAATATTTTCCAATTACATGGATCTGTTTCAGGCAAACCATCTGAACTGCACCAAGAAGACAACCCAGACTGGATCCCAACACTTCACTTGGGCTACACAGTCAAACCGTCAAGTTTCAACAGGTAAGAACAATCTATCACAGTGACCAATGACAGCGACCAGTATTATAATGATGATCACTAAGTCATGATCTAACTACAACACACACACACACACAAAGAATAGTTTGTTTACAAGTACATGGTAGTGCCTAAGTGGCCATAACAATCTAGCATTAAGCAAGGTACCAGATTAAATTTTATTTTAAAAAAATGGGGGCATGCTTGCACCAATATCCATAGGTTCTGCTTAGCAGCTGTTACTGAGTAGTAGGTGCTTTTGCTTTTGTTGTATTCTATTTGGTTTTAAAAATGTGTGTTCATGTTTACAGGTATGACAGAAGACAAAACCGCAAGCAGAATCATGGGCAAGGCACTTTTCCTGAAGGACTGAATGAGGCAGAATTGGCAGAGACTGATGGGGATGGACACGCAGAAACCATGGATTCAGAGTCAGACACACAGACTGCCACCATGGATTCAGACACACAGACTGACATCACCATGGACTACATGCAGGCAATGGAGGCAGACATCCAGAAGTTGAGGACTGAGAAGATCATGCTGCAGCAGAAAGTGGACAGACAAAGTGTCACATTTTCAGAGAAGTTTTTCGAGAGAGAGGATGGAAGTTCTGATGATGACAAAGTGAGATACTATACAGGTCTTCCGTCTTTGTTGACACTGGTTGGAGTTGTGTCATTCTTGTCTCCATCAATCACAAGTGGACCCAGAACCATTACAAGCAAGCTTCAGGAGATCCTGATTGTGTTGTTTCGGCTGCGCCTGAATCTGCCGATCCAAGTGGTGGCAGATATGTTCAAGATTTCCCCGACAGCAGTTTCGAGAATTTTTCTGAAAGTGCTACATGTCATGTACATCAAAATGAAACCACTGATTTCATGGCCAGACAGGGAGGACTTGAGAAGAAACATGCCTTTTGAGTTCAGGAAGTATTTTGGCAACAAAGTGACTGTAATTATTGATTGCTTCGAACTTTTCATCGAAACACCCTCTCTTCTCAAGGCAAGGGCTCAGACTTGGTCGAATTACAAACACCATAACACTGTCAAATATTTGATTGGCATCACACCACAGGGTGTAGTTTCTTTTATTTCAGCAGGGTGGGGTGGGAGAGCAAGTGATAAGTGGATAACTGAAAACTCAACATTTTTAGACAGATTGTTGCCAGGAGATCTTGTTTTAGCTGACAGGGGGTTTAATATACAGGAAAGTGTTGGTCTAATGTGTGCTGAAGTCAAGATCCCAGCCTTTACTAAAGGAAAGAAACAACTATCAGCATTTGAGGTGGAATCTACTAGGAAGATAGCCCATGTAAGGATTCATGTTGAGCGTGTTATTGGCAACATTGTGCAAAAGTATCCTATTTTAGGGTCGACCATGCCCATCACCATGTTGAACATAGGTGAAAATGAAGATGCTACTACCCTGGACAAAATAGTAACAGTGTGCTGTGCGCTTGTCAACATGTGCCCTTCTGTTGTTCCATTTGACTAGACACTGGTGTGTTTTTTTGTTTTTCTGTGGAGCTCAGTCATAGCATCTTGAAACCCATTCACCTCTCTTCCATGTAACTATAGTATTACCAGCTGAGTATTACTGAGTTGAACATTTGTGTGTTTGTTTTCAGGTCATACGGTCAGATAATTTCAGATCATGAGTTATTGGTGGTGTATTGTCAAAGCAAGATGATGTTTCCTTATATTTTGTCATCTGTTCTTTTTATGTTTAATACATTTTATAATGAATGCACAGGGCTGGCCAAATGTATGAGAACCACAGGAGCAACCCAGCTCATAACCCACTATGAGCAAAATGTGTTTTTTTTTAAGGCTGTGTCAGTAAACTTACTTAGTATCTAGCATACTCAAATTTGTGCAATTCGGCAAGTATTTACTTTTACTCTCTAAACCACTTGCATTTTGCTCGTAGCAAGTAGATTTGGCCAGCCCTGAATGCAGAGAACTTTTGTGTAGTTGGACTTGTTTTGTTTTTCTTCATTTTAGTAAATGTGTGTGAACATGTCTCTGCTACACGTTTTAGCAGTGCTTGTGTATAAAAATTCTGATCAATGATGCATTTGAACAAACAAACATGTTTGGGTTGAAATCTCAAACAGCATGATTATAATTGAATAAACTTTATTCTTGGTTCACTTGTACGCCACAGCTTGTATTCATATATTTGTGGAAATGAATGCATTTTACACATCAAACAAGAATCACACGTATTTGACCATCCCAAAAAAATAATAATAATCACAAAAATCACCAAAGCCACACAACATAGTGAATTCAAGGAAACAAGGCAAACTATATATATGTATTAAATACACAATTTGAAGTAATCAAGTATCAAAACAAACCTGGTTACGACACAAATCGGGAAAATGTGAAAAATGACTGTTTTTGAGACCACATTTATGGCTCCTGTGACCTTGACCTTGAAGCAAGGTCAAGTCACTATGTATGTTTTTTGAGGCCTTGTCATCATACACCATCATGCCACATTTGGTGTTGATAGACTTAATAGTCTCCGAGAAAAATCCAACGTTTAAGTTTTTTACGCCCGGACGGACGCCCGGACGCCCGGACGGGCGCCCGGACGGACGGACGGACGGACGACACGGCTCAGTACATAGACTCACTTTTGCTTCGCATGTGAGTCAAAAAGGCAGAAATGAGACTAACTGGACATAGTGAACTTACAAAAATAATACCAATCTTGTGAACTAAGGTAATAAAAAAAAAGCATGAAGCAAAAGAATAGGTTACATCACACATTGCAGCATAAAAAGAAATGTATGATGCATCTCCTCAAAACATTTACTGGACAAGTGAATTCAAGAAAACATGGCAAAACATGGTACATACATGAAGTTATATAGTACTAGCACTCCACCCGTCCCCCCTCGCACTCCACGCTCGAACCCGTCCCCCCCCCCCTCTTCTGAAGCGCTCGAACCCGTCCCGCCCCTCTCTCGTGCTACGCGCTCAACTTAATGGGTTTGCCAGTCTTTTCTCGCTTCGCTCGTCGCTGCGGACAAACACGGAAACACGAAGGAGACACGAAAGTTCAGCTTTATAAATATAGATGAAGCCAAAATTGGTTACAACACACGCACATGAAAGCAGAAATAAGACTGTCACTGGACATAATGAATTCAAGAAAAAAACTACAGAATCTGGTACAATAAATTTAAACAAAAGTAAAGTTGTCAAGCATGACACCAAAGCAAAACTCAGGTTACATCATCTTGCAGAAATGTGGGGCAAGGTCAATACAGCATGAAGCACTTGACACACTTGCAAATGAAACATCAGTTTACTGGATTTAAAGCTTTTGGTTTCACTTTTCCACCTCGTCTGAACTGAGGCAGCTGTCTGCACTCAGGGCAAAACCACTGACCCTTTGGTGCTGTCTTGATACCTACGCAGAAAAAGTGGAACCACTGCAGCTTGCAGTTTTCATTGTCACAGCCTACCCAGGGCATGTTGTCCTCTTCCTCTCCACGCTGACAGTAGCAGTATTTGGGGTCAGCTGGTGTCGGTTGGGGTTTCCTCTTTGTAGGTGACAGAGGCAATGGACGTGGGCGCGAGAATACACGCCCCACAAGTTCTGGCAAGATGGCCACAGCAAAGATGTGTTCAAGCTTGGGAAGCATCAGCATGTCTTCCTGAAAGCCCTTGTTTGCCTCCACAGTCACCACAACCATATCTTTTGGTGTCCACACCACACAGTCGCAGAAATCTGTGCCTGTCACAAACATTTGAACTTGCACTTGTGTGTAGTACTCATGCTTCTGCTTCAGTCTGAAACTTCCATCATCACTTTTCTCCAAGCAGAATTTGGGATCCACCAAAGACTCCTCGATGGTACAGTCTTTTTTGGACGACGGGCACTTAATTTCAACGCAGCCGCGTCCATGGCACTCACAGCATCTAATGCTGTCTGGGGAGGCACCCAAGAAGGGGTACTCTTGGCTTATAAAGAAGCCACACTGTTCAAGCTTGAACTTGGTGTGAGAAGATTTCATGGCTTCGGCGTAAGCATTCCTTGCATCTTTTTCGTGGTCATTTCCCCACCGCATTGACGCCGTCTCCTTCCTGGGCCCATCAGATGCGTTACAGATGGAGCTGATGAGGCCAAGCGCTGGTTGCGCCGGATTGGTGTGCATCACTTGATGTGCTTTGGAGGCCGTCACACGACCAGTCCTCACTCTCTGCCAAGTCTTGGATTTGGCTTGGTCTCGCGTTTCCTTTTCAACAAGCAATATTTGCTCCAAAGTAACTGATATGTCTATATCTTGGCAGTGCTGCAGCACCTCACTGTGCATCTTTTTCACCAGGTCCTCGTCCTCCAAATCCTTGAGGTACTTGGGCAGTTTCGTGAGTGTGGCCGCCTCGTAGTCCGCAGCATATTCTGGGACCAGCGACAAGATTGCTGGTTTGAATCCAGTTTTTGCAAATGAAATAGAGTCATACAGAGTGCGCAGTTCCTCCGGTGTCGTCTCTGGCACAGCTGCTGGTTTTCTTTTTGTTTTGACCTGGCTTGGTGTTCCGTCGATCAGGGCATCCAGCTGTCGTTTTTTTGTTGCTGCCTTTGTAAAGTCAATGTCAGCACATTTTGCGTAGACGACATCCTTCGTTAGAGGAACAACCCACCCAGCAAGCACCTGCAAAATATAACAAAGCAAAATGTTTACAATATTAAAAGAAGAAACATTGAATTTTTCATCTTTTAACACATTTTGATGTA
>JAWQFJ010025749.1:15000-19335 GCA_034096865.1 Theodoxus fluviatilis | reverse complement strand
TGCCGTAGCGATCAACATGATGGACAGTGCATAGGAAATGAGACGGCTGACAGACTGGCCAGGGAAGGTTTCATCCAACCCACCCTAGGACCCCAGAGAATGCCCCAGACATGTCACTCTTATGCAGTATAGTGAATGTACTCTGGTACATCAAGGCTCTGTCCCCTCCGTGATTAGAAAAGTCTTGCTGTCGCAGCAACATCCGAAGAGCCATATTCCTGCAACCCCAAGGTTAAACAGCTTCCACTTTCTGAACAGAGCTGACCATGTGTCCTTCCTGCGTCTGTTATCAGGACTCCGAACAGCCCGACACAACGAATTGCCATGAGCTCACATATGTTCCAGCAAGTTTGCAAAGTCTGTCAGACAGCAAGATTGTTCCATTCTGCGACAACTGCTTCCTCTACCCAAAGCTTTCTAAGCTACGCCCTACATGAAGTGGCCAATTAATGATGACACGGTGGTTAGAGACACCTCTGACTCAAACAAGACTGCCCCAACCAGCCACAGAGAACAGGGCACTATCCCTGAGGGCGGGGGGATGCTGAGAAAGAGGGACCTAGAGACTTGACAGCGGTGGAGGACTGCCAAAACGGTCGTCAGTTGGCCCTGGCCCTGATGTGCTCTACAGAATAGAAAACGACCTCGCAATCGAGGAAACGGCCAGAGTGACACCACGTGCCCATCAGTTTACACCATGTTGCAGGAGTCAAACGCTGTCGCAATACCGGGAGGACTGCTGGGTACGAGCCAGGCAGGTCTCGTGCGGACAGACTGCGGCGAAGTCATCACGGGCCGATTCGTGCACCAAGAAGTAAGACCACATCATGATATTCGAGTCATAACTGTAGATCATGCTTTCAGACAGTCGGTATGATACTCGAGAGAACGCGCGGGCTCCTACGTTTTACCACATACGGGAGGCAAGTGGGATTTTAACTGTGTCGGTACCTACATGCGGGGCCATAGAATTGTTGCTGGATTCATTTGCGGTTGTGTGGTGACTGGAGATGGTCAGGGTTGGCAACGGGGAGTATTGGTGGTGTGCAATGGCGGACAGAAAGGCTTTAGGGGGGAGGCGACATTGTGTGTCTGCTCGCGATTGGTATTTTCTCATGGTGCTGGATTTCCACATGTCTACTATATGTGAAGACGGCTGTTAGTCTTTGACCTACGTTCCTGTTGTTCACATAGTTTTTAGCTTGTTTTCTGGGTGACTTTGTGTCTAATTCCATAGTGGACATAGGGGGAGACATGTTGTGGGCCTCTTGTATGCATCATGACCTGCAGGCACAGTGTCATCACTGTGGAATTTATTGTTTTTTGTCACTGTGTGAACTTTTTTTGGTTGCTTGGTCACTTATGTGCAACTGTAGTGACATGTGGTCCACTTTATAGCTAAGCAATTAATGTATCTCTCATTACTGTCGTCTGCTCGTGCTTGGTCATTGTAGCGAAGGTGCACTGAAGTTGTTTACTTGGCTGTGCGATACCACTAGATACAAGATGACCAGGTGAGTGAGATGTTTCTTGTGGATTTACCCTGATTGTACTGAGAATCTGTATCCTCGCAATGCCATGTGAGGTTCCGAGCTAAAAGAAGATGGACCTAGTCCAGGGATTTCCATGAGTCTTCATTGTACTGCCCTGCTTCGGGTAGCCCGTAGGCAAACTGGATTATCAACGTCATGTAACAACGCATCTCCACTCGTACACGACCATGGGGTGAGATCGCTGTGTGTGGCAAGCGGCCCAAATGGTCCCCCTCAACGTATAAATGCAGAATGAAGGTCATTGAAGCCATATAAATTCGTGAGTCCGGAAATAGTAGAGTGATGGCAGTACTATTGCAGTGTGCACTTTCTGATGATGATTGACTGTGTGATATTGATCACTGCCATTGATGTGGTGATGACATTGCTGCTGGTGTGATAGTGCTGGTCAATAAGGACCCCGATGGTTTTTTATGAACAATTTGATGCAATTTACCTTTTAGATACATGTTGAAATGGCAAATATTCATGGATAACAACAAACAGGAAGATATTTGTCAGGGGAATTTTGCTACCTTCATGAACACGTGGTATGGAATTTAATTTTCAGAAGGAGCCCTCAGTTTCCCAGTTTCAGATCAACATAGTGAGACTGAGAGTAAGAAATGCAGTGCATGGAAGGTGACCAGGGCAAAAGGGGACATTGCAGGGTGCAGGACTGTGAAGTGACAATGACTTTGACAGAAGTGACAGATTGCCTTTTTACGTCCTGTATGAAGGAAAAGCAGACAATTGGTGATGACAGAGATGGGTAGAAAAGCACGGTGTTGTCTTCGTCGGGCGTCAGAATTCACACACTCCCCCCCCCCATGGACGCATTTTGTTGACCAGGACACTTGTGCACAAGTGCTGCTTCCCATCTCCCGACAAGGTCACCTTTTGGGATGATCAGATCACTTAACTTGTCATCTCTCCTCGTGACCATGTCCTCCACAGTAATGAACTCAGAGTAGTCCTGCCTCCCTCAAGCAGACATCTCAACGGGTGACTCTGAATTCTCCTCAACGTCAGAACACAACACCCCTGTTTGTGGCTAGTATACATTGTGCTTGCTAATCAAAGAATGGTTGGCGGCTGTTTACCACAATGCGGAACGCTACTCGACACTGCCATGCTACCTCTCCAAGTCCTATGACCCAGTATGTAATTACGTCTGCTTGTTTTTGTGAGACATGTTTTCACAATCTTCGTAACCCAGCATGTAGACGATAGATGAATACTTTGTAGCTATTGAGATGCATGTTGACTCTTTGGCCTGCTAGCACTCCTAGGTAATGCATTCTAGTCCAGCTTATTTGAGGACAGCTGGTCTGTCGACCCCAATGAGAACATAGCATAGATAGTCTGTGCTTGTATGGCTAGCCTGAGGTCTGATGGTCGCACACGTGACTAAAACAATGGTACCTGGTGTGCAGGCTTGATGCCGGACTGAATTCTTTCTGTTTTCTCTCTTAAGTAAGAGGTTGGCATCTTGCAACATACAAAATCATATTTTTGTTCCCCATCTTTTGTTATTCACTACTACTTAACATGAGTCAGGGTGGATTTCGCCACAGTTAAAGAAGGAGGCGCTAGGGCATGTGGAATGAGGTAGCGGTGGAGGGAGCAGGGAGGCCAGAGCTAGCGCATGGGAGTTCATCTTAGATGAATAACGACATGTGCATGTCTCTTTTTTATGGATTTACTGGGTAGGTTTTGCTTGCAGCAACTCCAAAAAAGTTTAGGGTCAGTTGGGTTTACTTGCAACCACACAAAATTTGGTTTTAGCCTTATCTGCACTGGTCTATGCTTGAGCTCCCCAGGTATGTTTTTTGAACGAATCACATGCGGAAGCAAAAGTGGTCTATGTAGCTCACCCATTTTCGTCCGTCTGGGCGTCCGGGCGTCTGTATAAAAAACATTAACAGAGTTGGATTTGTTCTCGTGGAAAAGACTATTAAGTTCTATCACACCTGGCGAATGTGGCATATGGTTTAGGATGACAGGGTCAAAACATACATTATGACTACTTGACTTTGCTTCCAAGTGTCAAGGTCACAGGATTATTCTTTACAGTTTTGATTTGTTACATATTTTGAGTGACCCTTTATCCCGAACTAGGAATATTCACTGTCCAGCTATCCCAGAGGGAGACTCAGCTTACTAACGATCAGGGTAGTAGCGAACCATTTATACGATCTTTCCATGAGGCTAGGTTCACTGGCGGATGTGGTCCCGATCATGTGCGCCTCTTCCGCCTCCGATCTGGTCACAGTCCCCGTGCAGACGGCCATCTGCAAAAGCCGTAGGAAGAGCCATTCCTGGTTGCTGTAACCGTAAGTGTATCAAAACCTTGTATGTGCATTTGGTTTCATTTTTCCTCGTCGTTTGAAAGGATAATGATGTGTGTCAGAAATGACTGTTCATAGTATAGCCTCGTGTGTCCACACACCACGAAATCTGGACATGAATGGTAGCGACTAAGTAGGCTATCACGACATAGTGCGTCACACATTACAACACATTACATAGTGACTCCTCGACTTTGTTCAGGTTCAAGGTTCGCAGACAGGGCCGTAATGTACGTGAATACCATACAGCCATGTTCTGTATGTCAATCCCAATCTTTCATAGCTCCATGTTTCTATAGTCGATAGTTTTCGAGATTCGGAATACCTGACCTACTATATGGTCGTAGAGGGCTGATTAAGTTAACCCTGATATACCTTGTTTATATGATCCCATACTTATGAATGGCTCTCGCTGAAAATCAGACAATGGTTCCTGCATTATAAAAAGAAGG
>JAWQFJ010025749.1:0-10000 GCA_034096865.1 Theodoxus fluviatilis | reverse complement strand
TGTTATATCAGATTGGTATTTGATTGCGTCTTGTGGAAAGTAGTTTTGGCTGAAATATTTTGTCAAGATCAAAGTAGCATGGGAGGATGGATGGGCACTGATGCTTTTGTGTGTATGTGTGTTGGTGCATGCATGACCATGCACGTTCACACATGCATGCTGGGTCATTAACTTTCTTTTGAATGAATGTGTTGTAATTTACTTGCTGATTTGCATATGTAGAATGACTGTAATGGAAACTTACAGGGAGGAAGTTGGGGTGGACAAATGCAGCTTATCTTCCTCCAGTAGAAACTCCTTATTTCCCTCCAAAAGTTTGTTTATTCCCCATGCACATTTTTTGTTACTGGTGATAGAGGCAAGTCAAAAGTTTCAAATAATCAGGTTTTCCCACATTGTTTTGCTCCTAAAACAATTCTTTTTGACTAATCCGTAATAAATTAGGGGTTTCTCCTTTCCAGATACCTCTTTCACCTTTTTTCCCTCCAAATTGTTTTTCCTGTTTTATTATAATAAATATTGTTAATTGTCTGCCAAACTCTGCATATTATTGAGTGGATGTGCGTGTGGGTAGAAAAGCCATGTATGACTAGAGCATGTAGGCTACGGAAAACACTGACTGAAGGAATATCTGCTGGTTTGAAAGCAAAGTAATTGTAATGCAATGGGTGACTAGGTACTGGTTCTGGGATGTCTCTCAAACCATTACCTGTTCATCAATTTCATTACAGAAATGGACATCACATTCTAAGAACTCTTTATAAGTTACTATAGTATCAGTGTCAATGTAATATGTTTGAATCAAAACTATTGTACAGTATTTGCAACTCGTGTCAAATTTGTGCATTTTAGATATTTGTGATCCTGACTCAACGAGAAGTATACATCTTAACAGTGTGTTGTAATAGTCTGTGTTTGGAGGGGACAGTTCAGGAATGGTATGATGTGCTCTATATGATGGTTGCTCCCTGAAGATACTGACATAGAGATTGGGCTACTTTGAAGTGGGCATGCAGCTTGTCAGATTCTAGTTTGAAACTTTCTTGTAAAAGCATGCACATCTTTGATGAATGTAGTCAAGTCACTATGTGTGTATCTTCAGAGAAACACCCTCATGTGTATCAATGTGATAATTGTCCTGTAAGTATTTTTATGTGTACACATTTTGCGCCTTTTGACATGTTGTCCTTGCTTTAATGTCTTGAAACAATGCACTTTGTACCATGTACACTGATGTCTGTTCATTATTGTTAAAGGGCCACAATATTTAATTAATTTGGTTTTGTGAGGAGGGGAGTGGGTTTTTCTGGGATCAGGAAGATGGAAAAGGAGAGCTTGGAAAAAATATTGTGACAGTAACAAGGGATTTTGTATCCATATTATACTTCATGTGGGTATTATGGAGGCATCAGTTTGTAGAAAACACAAAGTGAAATATGTGTCAATTTCATTTTCATAACATTTAGTGGCTTATCATTAGAGACTGACTTCTTTCTGAGGTTTATGAATTTAATTTTCTCTCCCAAAGCTCCCGTCAAGCTATATATCTTCTGAGTTGAACTTAGAATTATTTTTGGGGGTCTTTTGGGTTCTACACTTTGTGTCCCCAAGGAGAAGAAACCAATATACCAAAAACCTGAGTTGTGGTATTCAGACTGTAGTATGGATCTATGGAACAGATGTGGAATGGTCCAAAGAGTTGTTTCCAACCTCAGTTGAGAGGGAAGTGGTGATGAAGGAATGGTATTCCATATATTTAGGGTGAGGGCGGTTAGAGAGTATGTTGGCCTTTGTTTTGCTGTACTTTATGTCTACCTCAAATGTGTTCTGTGCAATGCTTAGAGATATACTATTTACAGTTGTGCAAGATGAACACAGCAGAATGTAGGAACACTTTTCGGAGATTCTGTATGGTGGACTAGCTTCAGTACAAAGCTACTCTTCTTTGCACATCCCTCCTCATCAGGTATCATCCTTGACTGTGCATTGCACAAGACATGATTCAGGAAAGTCTACCCATCCCCCTACCGTTTTTTTCCTTCAGAAATACATGAAAGTGTTCTAGGTAGTTCACACGAACTGCCTTGTAAAATATCAGACAAGAACACATGTACAATAATGGTCTAGATAGAAATCCACGATATTGGTCTTTGTCCAATAGTGTAATAAGAAAACATGACGGTAGTAGTAGCTTCAGAAGAAAGAATAGACTTTGTCTGAGTGTTTCCACTTACATTTGTCTTTTAGTCCTTTAGAAGCCTTGTTCTGTAAACCCTATTTTTAGAAACTGAAAATGTGTTCACTGCTACCAGTTTGGGTTTTTTCTGTCTTTTTTGTTTTCATGATTTTGCTTTCAAAGGATATCACTCATAGTTTGCATTGTGATGTCAGAGCATCTGTACATATTTATCAGGGCAATTCCACAGAGAGAATGCTGATCATATTTGCCTCACCAATCTATTTATTGACATGGCAGACTACAGAAAGGAGTTTCATGAGCACACATTATGTCATCTGTAAGAGCATCAACTGTTTCAGGGTTTTGTAACCTTCCCTTAGTAAGTGATTGTAAGCTTTTGCTTGTGAGCTGGACGAGTCACCAACACAACGCTGCATTCCTGTGCTTCTGAATCAAAAGATTCGTTGATGACTTGTCTTCTTGCTGCAGTTAAGTGGGTGTTTCCAGGTCATTATGTTTATACACGTAAATGGGAAGCGAGACCTTCCAGTATGCTGTTCTTATCAAAGGCTGGTTTTTGTTGCCAGCTCAGCAGCCAAGTCGAGACTGGGATCTCTTTACAAGTGTACATAATGTGTGTCTCAAGACCTTTCTTTAAACAGCTTTCAGTCGGAGCAAGAGAACAACCTCCTTTTCACCTGGTATGCTTGGTGCAAGGGTAGCTGTTTTGCTCTGTAGTATTAGCACGTGGCTGATTTGATCTGTAGTATTAGCACGTGGCTGATTTGCTCTGTAGTATTAGCACGTGGCTGATTTGATCTGTGCCTCTAATCTAGTCATCAGCCTTCCCCTTGGCTTGGGTGGTATCCAGTTGTGCTGGAGAGTTGGCGCATAGTTCACTTTTACTGTTGGCAGATTGGCAACTCAGCTTGCGTGCGTGTGTGTGAAATGACGGGTGTTTGCTGATGGGTGTCTGCCTCCACGTGTAGGTGACGTTTGCATGCGTGGATTGGCGTGTTCGTGAAAGGAGCAATGTGCTTGCAAGATGCACTCTTTATCCCCACATCACTGATGTATTTGTATGGAATAATGTATAAGTCGATAATCCTGTCGCTAATTGTTTGAAACTTTGTACAGTTCTTGTTAAGACTATGAAATAAACCAAATTGTAATTTTGAAGGTTTTTCCATGCTGTTTAGTCACCTGGTTTGGACTGTGGAATCATCATCATCATCATCAGCAGCAGCAGCAGCAGCATGTCCAGGAAAAGATCAATTGACTTCACACACACACACACACGCATGCACGCACGCACGCACGCACACACACACAGACACACACACACACACACACCCTCGGTTATGTCTCCAGAGAGAGCCCTCTGTGGGTTGGGGGTAAGAAATGAGCCACCGCGTCTTCCTATGCGATTCGTAAGGAGCGAATAATCAGGGAAATCGTTTCCAGATTTGCACTTACTATAAACTGTTCTTGAGATTTCTTAATGGTCTTACATAGCCTACAAAGGCTTATAGGCTGTAAAACACCATCCATCCATCTGTAGAAAGACTTTCACTGTTACTTTTGATGAGATAGTGTACATGTAGTATTGTTCCTAACAAGGACAGATTGGAAGTATTCCATCTACCTGTCCGGCTGTATTACAATTGGTATTTCATATGTATATAGACCAAACCTCTGAATTACTGCAGTTGCAATAGAAAAGACGTCAACCGCAATAATGATAAAGATAAGCTAAACTTGAGACAGTTGTTGTCTTTTTGTTTATTACGAAAATTCATCATTGTTTTTACCAAAACGACTGCCAAATACCAGCGACGACAACAACTGAGTTTGCATATGAAATTTCGCCAAAGTGCGTTTGATTCAACGGGTCGCCATCTTGAAGCTTTCTTCACTTGTAGAAGTAAAGCAAGTCCTGCCGATACGTAGCCGAGGCAGTTTGACCAGAGATACTATAGTAATAGTATAGTTATATATAGTGTCTCTTGTTTGACTACTCACTCAAGTTTTTCCGACGTTGTCAGAAGACAAGGGTGGATTTTCACCTTGGAGACCTCCATGGGTCCCTCATAAACCAAATGAAAGACAGCTTGTATGCTTCTTCTGTATGTCTCCTTTGATAAGCTCGAAGCTGTTACATTTCAATGTGTCCCCATCTATGATTATGTAAGTCTTCTTTGAACACATGAAGTCTATGATTGTTATTGTCATCATCGTCATTTGTGATCTCGAGCGTTCAATGCTATTCTGTACCACACTAGTGGGTCGTTGAGGCTCCAATCAGTTTTCTCCACCCAGGGGCGGACGAGGATGGGGGGGGGGGGGGGAGGTCCGGAACACACACACACACACACACACACACACACACACACACACACACACACACCCCAACAGAAAAAGAAAGAATAAAAAGAAAGATTTTTTTCAGTAACAAAATCTGCTGGCTGAAACTGCCAGTGATCATCATCAGAATGCACCAGATTGCACCATTTTGCAGCCTTCTTCCCCCCCCCCCCTCCCCCCCCCCCGTCCCCCCCCAAAAGTTTGGAACACCCCCCCCCCCCCTCCCCACCAAATGAACTGATCCGCCCCTGCCACCTGTCCGCGTCGCTGATGACATGTCTATTCCACTCCCAGATATAGACCTCCCATCTCTTCTGTCTACCTATTATTCTCATGCTTCCTGGAATGCTGGGGTGCGTTGCTTACGCTAGGAACCTTCCTCGAGAGAAAAGGCGAGGGTGACAAACTTCTAAGAAACGTCCAACTATCATCTGGCAAGGCGGGAGTCCGAGAGAACATGGCTGCGACCTGACGCGAGAGTCGGTGAAGAAGTTGCCGATAGACAAAACAACAGACGATACAAACATAACAGCAGTTTTTCACTTGATAGAACATACCATGGTGACATCTCGAATGGCACGGGAACTTTTTCAAAGAAAAGAAAGCAACCCGGATTCAATTGTAGACAAGTTTGGAAAATATACAAACGAACACTTGAACAACAAAAACTTCCGTGTACGTACACTTTTCCATTCTCTGACCGTGAGAAACACATTACATGCACTGCCGTCTGTGAACAGCGACCCGCCATTTTGGGTTATCTGGGCCCCGGCTACATGCCTTCGAAGCTTCCTCGGCAAATCTCCTTTGGAGCGATCGCCTCCTTGTGAGCGAGACGCTGTAAGAAACACCCTCGCCTCGCATTTCCTGCAAGATCCTTGTTGGATCCTAGCGTAAGCAAAACGTCCCTGCCCTGCAAATTGGTCTTTGCGAGGCCTGTTGATGGGAAAACTGCCTGTACCATCTTAGTGTGCGCTTTTTCACGATTGTGAGGAGATAGTCACGTGGATCGATGGCCTTTGGGTGGACCTCCTCGTTGGCGACGTGTTACAGACGATGCCCATGAGTCTTCTGTAGCAACTGATTTCCAAGCTCTGGAATCTTTTCTGCAAGTCTGCTGTGATGGTTCATATATCGCAGGCATACATGTAGAGGAACACTAAGATCTACAGCGAGCGTAACAGTCTGACTCCAGATGGACTTGGGTCATTTTCAAACAAAGAGGAAGTGAGCCAGTGTCAGACTATAGACTGCGACAAAGAAAAGAAAAAGAAAACGCACGACCGGAGTCTGGCTAATTGGGTCATGTGAGTGGTGGGTAGACGTGTGGAGTGGTGGGTAGAGGTGCGGAGTGGTGGGTGGGGACATAGAGTGCTGGGTAGAGGTGCGGAGTGGTGGTTAGGGGTGCGGAGTGGTGGGTAGGGATGTGGAGTGGTGGGTAGAGGTGTGGAGTGGTGGGTGTGGACGTAGAGTGTTGGGTAGGGGTGTGGAGTGGTGGGTAGGGATGTGGAGTGGTGGGTAGGTGTGTGGAGTGGTGTGTAGGGATGTGGAGTGGTGCGTATAATTATGTGTGGAGTGGTGGGTAGAAGTGTGGAGTGGTGGGTAGAAGTGTAGAGGGGGTGTGTGGAGTGGTGGGTAGGAGTGTGGAGTGGTGGGTAGAGGTGTGTAATGGTGGGTAGGAGTGTGGAGTGGTGGGTAGAAGTGTGGAGTGGTAGATAGGGGTGTGGAATGGTGGGTAAAGTTATGGAGTGGTGAGTAGAGATGTGGAGTGGTGGGTAGAAGTGTAGTGTGGGGGTGTGGAGTGGGGGATGGATGGATAGTGTTTTATGGCCATCAGCCTTTGTAGGCTATGTAAGGCCATTAAGCTCGAAAATCACCAGAACAGTTTAGAGTAAACGCATATCAAGTCACGATGTCCCAAGTCATTCGCCTCTTACGAATCGCATAGGGAGATGTGGTGGATCTATTCTGACCCCCAACCCACAGAGAGAAGGAGTGGGGAATTGAAAATTAGAGGTAGTGTACGTTGGAGTGTGGGATGGCGGGGGGGGATTTTGAGGTGGAGGTGAGAAACAGTGAAAGGGGTGGATGGGGGGGGGGGGGGGGGGGGGGGTGGAGTTTAAGGTTGAACGTGATGGGCATTAAGGGGAGTAGCTTGGAGGTGTGTGTGGGGGGGTGGGGTGGGGGAGATGGAGTGTAGTAGTGAAAGTGGAGGGATATGAAGGTGGGAGTAAGGTTAGAGGCGAGATGTGGTGGATCGGGTGAGAGATCGAGGATAAGGGTTGTTGTGTTGCACACGCACAAAACTGACAAACAGATCTCAGTTCTTGGTTTTTTGGTTTATTCTTGATGCCTCTTTTTCAACTGTCCTCGTCTCCCTTTGGCCGCAAACCTTCATCCCATTGATTTTTGAGTCGCAAATGTTCATCCCCTTTGATTTTTCAGTCGCAAATGTTCATCCCCTTTGATTTTTCAGTCGCATGTGTTCACTTCTACAAACGGTACCCTGTGTGTGAGAGGTAAGAATTGATCTAGTGTTTCTCTACGCGATTCGTAAGAGGCGAATAACTATGAAAATTGTTAATTGACTTGCTTTGACTATAATTTGCTCTCGTGATTTTTCGTGATCTGTGGCTTTTAATACCTCACTTGGGGCGCGTTTGTTTGGCCCAAAATATCGAGAGAATCGCGAGGGCTAGGCGTTGCCTACGTTCCTCGCTCATAAGGACGCACTCGCCGTGAAGGCGGGAAGCCAATGGAGATCCGGAGCTCCCTCGATCCTTCCCGCTGCAGTGACCCGGATGAACCAAAATGGCGGAGACAGTGTGAGTTATGCTGGTGTTCGGAGAGAACAGTGCCTGTAATGTGCCTCTCAGGGTTCGAGAATGGAAAAGTGTACGTACACGGAAGTATTTGCTGTTCGAGTGTTCATTTGTATATATAGAGGAGTAGGTGTATTGGCAGTGGGCTGGCCAAGACCATCCTGCAAGGCACCGTACCAGGTGGGGGAAGGAGAGGCAGGCAGAGAAAGGTGGGAAGACAACATCAAAGAGTGGACAGGCTTGACCTTTGCTGACTCACAGCGAGCCACAGAGAATAGAGCTCGATGGAGGAAGATTGTCCGAAAGTCATCAGTGGTGCCTCAACAACCCATCTCAGGGTTAAGAGACTGAACTGAACTGAACTGAACTGAACTGAGGTGTATTGGGTATTTCTGGACATACACTGCCGAAAATTGTTCTATCGCTTGCAGTATACGTAAGCTCTATGAATTACGTCCCTTCACCGTATACATGAATTATGTCCCTTGAATTGATCGAAAAGGAGGCCTCACATTTTCTACAAAATGGTCTACAGTTGAACACGGGTTGCTTTTTGTCATTGCAAAAGTTCCCGTGCCATTCGATATGACACCATGGTGTGTTCTATGAAGTGAAAAACTGATGTGATATCTGAATCGTCAGTTATTTCGTCCATCGGCAACTTCTTCACCGACTCTGGCGCCAGGACGCAGCCATGTTGTTCCGCCTTGCGAGTTGATTGGCCGCTTTAATGTAGGAGCGTCTCACTCGCCCTCGCTTGTTCAGGAGTATAAAAGGCTGCAAGAGCGCTTCATGTTGGCAATTGAACGCCCTTTGCCTCTCCTGAACACCTACATATTTTGTGCAGCGCTTCACTTGTTAAAGGGGAGGTAAATCTTCTGCGCCCCATGGTGTGTTGATAGACGCTAAGAAAGTGTTTTCTTTGCCACAGACATCGTTTATGCATGTTTAAATGTATTCTGCATGAATAAAGTCCACTACTGTGTCATCCTTACTTGCCATTACTCGCGCATACAGGACGCTTGGGGCAAATAGAGCCCGTTCCAGTCCCAAAATGATGTTTCTGAGGGTTATTATACGCATCGACGGCCAGTGCGGGATCGAAGACGCCATTTTGAAAATGATGCAAAATCGTCGGAATCACCTCGGATCGGTGATGCAAAGCGCTGCTCAGCGCTGAGTGAATCACGCCCCAAAATTGCTGTTCAGGAGTGAATCACACACAGACGCAACAGGCACGTATGAGGGCGCGAGCGCGGGCACGCAGGCAGACACACACACACAAACACACACATTCACACACACACACACACACACACACACACACACACACACACACAAACACACACATTCACACACACAAACACACACACAAACACACCCATATTCACACACACACACATTCACACACAAACATACACACACATACACACATTCACACACACACACATAAACACACACACACACACACAAACACACACACTCACACATGCACACACACATACACACATTCACACACACACATAAACACACACACACACACACACACACAACACACACACACAAACACACATACACACACAAACACACACACATACACACACATATTCACACACACACAAACATACACACATATTAACACACACACACACACACACACACACACAAGAAAACACACACACACACACACACACACACACACACACACACACACACATATACACACACACATTAAAGATTTGTAGAGGGGAATCCCCTGTGGGTTGGAAGCAAGATGTGACTCGCTGCGTTTTCCTGCGCGATTCGTAACAGGCGAATTTAACCAGTTTACATTAACCAGTTCTTTGTGAAAGTTCGTCATCAATGGCCTTAAATAGCCTTCAAGGCTGATAGGCCGTAACACTCCATCCATGCATCCATGTGGAGGGGGAGGAGTGGGGCTAGGTGGGGCGAGGTAGGACGGAATGGCTGGGCTAGGGGAATGAAAACGAATAGAAAAGAAAATATGTCTCGTCACCGCTAAGTCGAAATTGCTGTGATCAAAACTGTGTTCATAAACCATAAGTCGTGGTGTAGTGGTGATGGTCGTAGTAGTAGTAGTAGTAGTAGTAGTAGTAGTAATGCTAGTAGTAATGCTAGTAGTAGTAGTAGTAGTAGTTGTTGTTGTTGTCGTAGTAGAAGTAGTAATGCCAGTAGTAGTAGTAGTAATGGTGGAAGTAGTAGCAGGAATAGTAGTAGTAGTAGTAGCAGTAGTAGAAGTAGTAGTAGTAGTAGTAGTAGTAGCAGTAGTACAAGAAGTAGTAGTAGTAGTAGCAGTAGTAGCAGTAGAAGTAGTAGTAGAAGTAGTAGTAGGAGTAGTAGTAGTAGTAGTAGCAGTAGTACAAGAACTAGTAGTAGTAGAAATAGTAGTAGAAGTAGTAGTAGAAGTAGTAGTAGTAGTAGTAGTAGGAGTAGTAGTAGTAGTAAATAGTAATAGTAGAAGTAGTAGTAGTGTAGTAGTAGAAGTAGTATAAGTAGTAGTAGTAGTAGTAAATAGTAATAGTGGAAGCAGTAGTAGAAGTAGTAGTAGTAAATAGTAATAGTGGAAGCAGTAGTAGTAGTAATACTGTAGTAGTAATAGAAGTAGTAGTAGTAG
>JAWQFJ010025747.1:40000-45094 GCA_034096865.1 Theodoxus fluviatilis | reverse complement strand
TCATGACAGGAAAGCCACACACGCTGCAAGGCACGAACGTCCATGTTCGTCGACCGACATTGTTCTCACTACGTCGAACGGCGTCGAACGGAGGGGTTGGAGCTACGGAAAGATGGAGGACAAAGAAGGGAGCAAGGATGCGAGGTTGTGGACAGGAGAAGGGATAGGAGAAAACGGAAGTGACGTAGGGCAGTGTGGCAAAGAGATAAAGAAACAGAGACGGAAATGGAGAGTTTTGACGTTGTCGATGGGGAAAAGAATGGGGTCGACGGAGAGGAGGAGGAGAGAGAGAGAGAGAGAGAGAGAGAGAGAGAGAGAGAGAGGAGGAGAGAGAGAGAATCGAGAATGAGAGAGAGAGAGAGAGAGAGAGAGAGAGAGAGAGAGAGAGCAATTTCCCCATGTTTCTGTACCGAGAAACCTACTACGTCGCAATTGACTGTTTTTGATTCCTAACGTCCTTTCTAATTCGCTAACGCTAACAGAGAGAGATGAGGGGGAGGGGTGGGGGGGGGGGGGGGGGGGGAGAGATAGAGAGAGAGAGAGAGACAGAGAGAGACAGAGAGAGAGAGAGACACAGAGACAGAGAGAAACAGAGACAGAGAGAGACAGAGTGAGACAGACAGACAGACAGACAGACAGACAGACAGACAGACAGACAGACAGACAGACAGACAGACAGACAGACAGACAGACAGACAGACAGACAGACAGACAGACAGACAGACAGACAGACAGACAGACAGACAGACAGACAGACAGACAGACAGACAGACAGACAGACAGACTGAGGAGAGAGAGACAGGAGAGAGAGAGAGAGAGAGAGAGAGAGAGAGAGAGAGAGAGAGAGAGAGAGAGAGAGAGAGAAAGAAAACAGGTCCCGGGTTACTTACATGTCTTTATATTTCAACATAAAACATGCCCGTAACAGGGGTAGAAAAGAAAAAGAAAAAGAAAATAGAATGTTACATTGGTATATGGCTCAAACACAACATCCTCAATAACCAAATCTTATATAATTACACCTACTCTTCACCTACTCAACTCCCAACGGTAAAAATGAAAAAGCACAAGTAAAATGTCGGTCAGCCTTCTTATATAAAACATAAAAGCACGTAGGTCAGCCCTCAACAAGTAAAAACTATCGACCAGTGTAAAACTCTCGCACCAACCTTCCAACTCTGCCCGCTCTCTCTCTCTCTCTCTCTCTCTCTCTCTCTCTCTCTCTCTCTCTCTCTCTCTCTCTCTCTCTCTCTCTCTCTCTGCCCGTCTCTGCTGTGTGTGGAGCCGATCTCTCTTCTTCATCTGCTTCTCTCTTCTGTGCTTCGCCTTCCTCTTCTCTCTTCTTCGTCTGCTTCTGTCTTCTGTGCTTCTCCCTCCTCTTCTCTCTTCTTCTCACTCAGTAGGCGGACCGATCTCTATCTTCTGTCTTCTCTCAGTATAGGCGGACTGATATCTGTCTTCTGTCTTCTCTCAGTAGGCGGACTGATCTCTGTCTTCTTGCGCTCTCTCATATCTCTAATCTTCTCACAACCAACTCACGACCCACTCTTCCTACTACTCATACCTCAGAGTGAACACCGCTCATCACCCCGAAGCAGAACCCAACTCCCATCCACCCTTCACCTCGATTTCTATAGGCCCTACAGTCGTTGAACTACCAACTTCACCAGCAAAAACCAAGTCTCTCTCAGGTGAGATACTTCCGAAAACCTATTCCCCATTACAGTCTGTACATACAGAATGCCAGCAATGCCAGCCCATTACAGATTAACGACGTAGTACAATCTACATAAACCGTATATTGAACAGTCTACTCAACTGATCCCTCGCAACACACCTTCACTTTCATTACGTGATGCAAGTTCTTGCATAGAGTTCGAACAGACTTATGCTTCTTTGCTCCCACAAGTTGTGCAAGAACAAATTTCACACGGTGGTGATCATATGCTTGTATTTCAAAGTTGATTGAGAGGTGATTTTACACACAGCTGCTTCACCATAGATAATCTTCTAAGTCACACATTCCGTTAGCGAGGTACGTGACAACAATAACTGCTGAAAACAAATCAGTCACTTCGGTGTCGTACAAAAGTATTTAATGGAAATCAACGATGGTGACCGTTGCTCGTCTTTCACTTGATCCAGTTTCATTCTGACACTTGAACAGTGGCTTTCTCAAATACGACCACAGTTTGTAATGTTCCACTCATCTTTAAATAACAAAAATAATAATGTTCGTGACGTTAGAAGTGTTTTTGTTTTATAATGAATTTATCTATTTGAGTCTAAAATGAAATTAGGGGAAATATATCACGTGTTGTTCGTTTTCAATGACTCACAAACAATTTCATCTATAAATGCAAGTTTTGAAATCTGTTTTGTCAGTGCCAAAGCCGATCTTCCACATGCAGCGGAAATTAGACACCCTTGACGTCACTGTGGCTTAGTCACGTGGCAGCCGTAATAGTGACGTAGGTTGATGAGTTTCGTGCCTCGCCGGAAATTGCGCGGACAGGTCTGGAATCAATGCTGGCCATAGAAGACGTCAGCAACCTTCTTGTCTTCCTCTGTAAGGCTTCGTGTGGACAAAGGTACTTGGTGGCGACCAATGAAACTCCAAAGGGAGGCAAGCGAATTGCATTTGGAGTAGGGGATGAGAGTGGAGGTCGGAGGGGTGGGCGACGGGAGAAAGGATGGATGGATGAATGGATGGATCTTAATGGACTATCAGCTGTGTATGCTATATAAGGCCACGACGGTGATAACACCAACTGTTATCAATGCATAAAATATATTTCACGACAGTGGGTTCTAGTACGACGCACTGCACACTTACATGAGATCTATGAGACAGTTTGAGTTCCATTGCCCATCAGCTCGCGTTTGCTCTGTAAGACCTCCAACGACGAAAAATCACAAGAACCGCCAGTGGAAAATTCATATATCGATTTCCCTAGTCACCTACGAAGCGCTTAGGGATGGATGGATGGATGGATGGATGGATGGATGGATGGATGGATGAATGGAATTTTATGGCCTATCAGCCTTTGTAGGCTATGTAAGGTCATTAAGCACGAAAGCTAGAATAATTCCAATTGAGCGCAATTCAAGTCACAATGTACCTAGTTATTCACCTCCTATGAATTGTGTAGGGAGACACGGTGGGTCTGAGTCCACAGGGGGAGGAAGAAAGGAAAAAAATAATGATGGAGGATAGAGAGAGGGGGTGGGCGGTGGGGAGGAGAGAGGAGGGTAGAAGGCACACATAAACAAGTATACATAAGTATTCCACATGTTTATATTATGTAGTGTCTTTGTACTTCTATTAGATTTAACTCAGTACCGCCATCACTACCAGTGTCTGCATGCTCTACGTCACTCAGCTAGCGTACCGAACTGAGCATTTCAGAACGGGATGACACCATGCAGGCTTGCTTGGGAATTTTACTCTCTGATATTCTGCATAGTCTAAGCCAATGTGCTACTGACTGAAGTGTGTTGATGATGAACAAGGGATATCTGCCTAGTTCCTCACAGCACAAGGTGTTGCGAGATTTCAAATCAACACTGAGAAAGCGCTGACATGCAAATATATGCGCTCCTTCTACGTCATGCCATAGGCTAATCTCCACAGCTGTGAATCATACGACAATGCTGGTAGCACCAGACCATCAGACAGTCTGAAAGATACAATGACACTCTGGGAATGTAAGTTCCTCATAGTTCTAAGCTACTGCAGATTCTTCTGCTTTGCTCTGACCATTTGATTATCGCCAGTGCAATTTTGATCACATCTTCAGTAATGGGAGCGTCATGCAGAACTTGTGTTCTCTCCCCACACATTTCACCACTATAAGGGTTTCGCTTAACAAGCCCTGGAAGTGACTTACGCCATAGCTACGTATCAATTATCGGCTGCTTTGGTCTGTGATTGGTCGCTCTCCTCCATAAAGGTTAGAACAGAGAGATGTTATTGCTACTTTTAAGCAATGTTTCTCACGATGCTCTGTAGTCTCCTGTTTCCTATGTATAATCATTTTATAGTCATTTCTGGAATGAACAAATAGGTCCCTGGATGCTTTAAAACCATTTTCATTTTTATAGACTGCCGAAGAGCGCCCCTTACCTTCCACCTGGCATGTCGGCACTCCAAGTCAAACCAACCAGACTTGTCAATGCTTGATTTGTTGGCGCCTTCAAAGAAGCCGCATGGCACATACAGCAAGCGCTGGTCAGCAAAGTTAAAACAAACAAGCGTAGCGCTGAATTGACGCTTTGCTCAGAGTGTATTTGAAGGCAGTCGACTCAGTGTTGGTTTTGACTTCTTGAAGTGTGTCGGAGTCCCAGATGAACTTAGATACACATCTCTCAGATGAAAGCGTTCTGGCAGAAAGAAGGCTATCTACACAAATGGCTATTTCAAGGAACACGTGGCTGGATGTATTTCGTTCCCCACCCTAAAACTTTTCGGAAGAGGAAAGTTAAAACTGTAACAAAAATCGATGACGCTGCCGCTATGTAGGGAAAAGTACCTGAAGCGTCCTGTCCTATCACCAGTAATACTTCCATTGAGGATACAGAAATGATAATTCTTGCAAGCATTGATAAAAACTTCTCCAAACGATTTTAACTAGAATCCTGAGATTGCAATCGGTTGATGACCTCATGACATGTACACGTAATCGAGCTCAAGGATTTGAACATATCTTCCTCATTCTCAAAATATTAATGTCGATTCCAAGGGTCAGTCCTTGCATTTAAGTCCCAACGTATTGAAATTTACGCCTCATGATAAGTTGCCTGTAGCCGAATCAATTAATCCTCCAGTAAAGATATGTTACACTTCACGTGTCTGTTCTTATAATATGGGGCATCTACTGGAAGCATGTATACATTTACAGCAATGAGGTCTGCTGCCAAGCACGGCAATTTCACGAACGAGGGAGAGAGAGAGAGAGAGAGAGAGAGAGAGAGAGATAGAGAGAGAGAGACAGACAGACAGACAGAGCATGAGAGAGAGCATGAGAGAGAGAGCATGAGAGAGAACGACAGACAGACAGACAGACAGACAGACAGACAGACAGACAGACAGAC
>JAWQFJ010025747.1:32500-37500 GCA_034096865.1 Theodoxus fluviatilis | reverse complement strand
CTCTCTCTCTCTCTCTCTCTCTCTCTCTCTCTCTCTCTCTCAAACACACACACACACACACACACACACACACACACACACACACACACACACACACGCACACACACACACACACAGTGGGAGTAAGGAAAGTTACAGTCGGGTTTTTTTAATTCAATTAACTATTATTCAGGTTTTTCCAATACTTGTTGACTGTCTTTTCAAGTCAAAAAATGAGACGTGTCTACTTATAAACCATTCTCTTATGGCATCGCGCCATAAAGAAAAGATGTATATCGTATATTGTTGGCATGCTTTGGGCGGCAAAACTTTTACATCCGGGCGGGCGTTCCAAAGCAGTTAAGTAGGTAGCATCTGATTGGCTGTTTACCTGCATCGCTTCTCTGTGATGGAGCAAATCTATTTTCATTAATTGCTGTCAAGATATTTAGGTAAACAGTGTCCTGTTTCTATCCTTAGGACGGGAGAAGTGTGAGTTTACATATACATCTTGACAATGCCATATTTGCTGCAGCCATGTGTCGGAATCCTGTCTATGAGTGAATGAGTATAATTATATGATGAACATCTATGATGCACCTACCCCTTTGCGTGACTGTGAGCGTTGGTTTAATATATATGGCGTATCAAAGTAAAGCAATGAGAAGGAGTTAGAGAGGGATATTATATATATATATATATATATATATATATATATATATAGAAAAGAGAGAGAGAGAGAGAGAGAGAGAGAGAGAGAGAGAGAGAGAGAGAGAGAGAGAGAGAGAGAGAGAGAGAGAGAGAGAGAGAGAGAGAGAGAGAGAGAGAGAATACAATTATTTTATAATAACTTTGTTCATATATGGTATCTACATCTTTCAAACATCTTGAAATCAATTGAAATTTCCATTCCAATCAAATCGATAAATACTCGAAATTATCAGGAGAGCTATCGTCCATAACTGAGCGTACTTGGTCCGTTGTCTGGATTGGGGCTGGAAGTTCGCTACAAGTACATGGCCTTGCTGACAGAGCAGCCCCAGGGGATGGAGGGACCACAAGTGGCCCTCAGAGAGGAGGAGGCCTTAAACCCTGGTTTCCTGGCAACCACTCTGGGCAGAAGCCTAGTAAGGCTGGTTCAATGCTGGCAGTCACAGTAATGTAGGTCCAAGACCTCTCCATTAGCGCCAGTGCCGTGGCATCAGTCCTGAGTGGTCCTGGTGCAGGAGTGGGTCTGGCCGAGAGGGAGGGGAGATGGGGACCATGTCTGGAGGAGCAAGGGATCTGTCTGCAGAGACTCCACTCGCACACCGTCTTTGGGAGCACCGCCATCTGCACCAGTCTCCGCCAGTGCTCTGGCGCCTCTGACTAAATGGCTCGCGCGCTTTTGCCCTGTCACCAGAAGCCATTCTGCGTGGTAGATCGACAAATGCGTTTTGCACAACCCTCCATCTGTCCGTCCGTCCGCCCGTCCGTCCGTCCGTCCGTCCGTCCGTCTGTCTGTCCATCCATCTATGCATCGCTCATCCATTCATTCATCCGGTCATCCATCCTTCCTCTCACCCAACCATCCTGGAACGGAAACGCGCCAGGTGACCTCTGTGTCAGTGCAAATACGGTACTTACCTTTATTTATTAGTCCTGAATGCATGTATGTAAGGCAAGGGAGGAAACACACTGTGTACTCAGAATGTGGCCGTCTCTTTTGTCCTCGCCCTCTTGCCCTCATGGTACCTTACCTTGAGAAAGTAGGTGTACCTCGCCCTCTTGCCCTCATGGTACCTTACCTTGAGAAAGTAGGTGTACCTCGCAATTTTGATCTTGATGTAAGGAAGCGTGCTCTTCAGAACTTCAAAGGATTTCGAAGAAACACTAAGGAAAAAAGGTGGGAATATCGGGCGTCAACGGGCGTTGGGGAAGTGTAAGGGATAAATCAGTTTTGGAATGCTTCGCTTTGACCCAATTGGCCATTACTTCTAATTTTGAAGTATTTCAAGGAAGCCCTACTTTGTCAATACTGAGTAAAACAGTTGTTGTTGTCACAAACCTTGCAGGCGTTCGCAACAGCGCATGCCTCTCCCGACTTCCTGCTGACAAGACGGTTGGTGCACATGCACAGATAGTGTAAGGTTTTTCCTGTTTGGCATTGTTACGGTTCAGCTATTATTTAATTTTCTATATCGTTTGAGGAAGTGGCCGTGTTAAAGCTTTGGCGGGAACATGCTTAAATTTTGCGGTTTGAGACCGGCTTGAACCGGTTGTTCACAGAATTAACGATGATGCAATCGTGATTTGATTGGTTGAGGTTGGTGGCGCATGCGCTGTGGGTGACTCTTCAATCTGAGAGCGCTAAAAAATTTAGTTCAGTTGACCAGCGGACACGAAATGAGTCTGACGTGCACCGGTGTCACAGCGCCGAAGGTGATTTCATCGCGCATGGTTCTGCGCATGCCCCGAAACCGGAAGTGACGTATTTTGTACGTTCGGCGATGCCTATAAGCATCGCGCATCGTTATGCATCGCGCCTGGTAAATGTTAATTTTCAGTGTTCTCTGGAGCTTAAACATGGATATCCAATGCGAATTAGGCACTCTAGAGGCCCCTCCAGTTGCAATGTGTTCCTTTATTGACCGAAAAACACAAAATCTAATCCACAATTAGTAAATTAGGGCTGAGAACTACCGTTTGTTTACATTAGACACGCCACTTGTTGGCTGTTTCGAAAATGTTGAATTTAAGGATGTGAGAAGTTTGGGGATAGAGCTAGACATATTCCGACTTGACAGACAACCGTCTGTAAATTCCAGCAAATCAAGGTGAAACTATAAGTGAATGGAATGCAAGAGCATTCATTCAAACCTCATTCTCATACTTGATTATATATATATATATATATATATATATATATATATATATATATATATATATATATATATATTCTGTGGAAAAGCCCAACACAGTAACACTAACAGTAAACAAGGCATGGCAGATAACTGGTAAACCAGTGCAGGAAACTTGAAGTCAACAAGTAAATACAGTTACTATACAGCCCTTTATTATGATTTATTTGAATAGAAATAAACATACATGTTTTCATCAACATACAACAAGAGTTGAACTGAGGCAAATGTTACCTTGTTCTGCGTATCTGGTAGCACGACGAGCGACTTTTCTGCCTGTATCAGCTGTCCAGGCAGGGGAAGTGCCATTCTTTCGGTGGCTGAAATGCTGCAGAACCTCTGACACTTCTGAGATAAACTTGTCCACTTCTTGATTGAACTGTTCATTGGAAAGTACGTTTTTTTCGTTTTTTTCTTCGTCCTCTCACTTGCCGCCATCTTGTTAACTTTAGTCTCGCGGCACATCACCTTTGAACGAGGCGCGATACACGCGTCACTTCCGGTTTTGACGCATGCGCAGAACCAAAGAGTATGATTTACCAACGGCGTCGGCACACCGGGTAACTCCGTGTGGGACGCTGAGTCTACTCGTTAAAGCTCTTCCATGCAATCTTCCCCTTCGCCCAATGAAAGAAGTGCCAGAGAAGACCATGGTTTTCCGATTTGAAGAATTCCCGCCTCACCAACACTCTGAATCAAGTTTGTCGCCTGAAAAGTTAATCGTGTATGCACTAGGACATTTTGTGTTTTTTCGGGCAAGTGTGTGAGCCAGTCGTGCATGGCCTTATATTCTCTTGTCTCGAGGGAGAGCCTTGAGGGAGAGTGTGCTTGTGAATGCCTATTCCTGAGTGGATATCGTTTTGGGCAGAAGTTTGTTCGATGAAGATCCAGGAACGGTTTTCGCTCATCTGCTTGAACTTGTGAGTAACTTTGGGTCAATTTTCATTTCAGGTCAGTGGAATAACCTGCTGCCTCTCAGTCACATAGAGTAGACTGCCAGAATCGAATTTTTAAAATTCTTATTACATTGACAGTGATTCTGCCATTATTGAGTTTTATTAAATTGAATCATCGTGAATGAAAATTGATGTTGTGTTATAAGTGTGGATTGAGAGAAAGAGTGAATTAATTATTGCCCCCTTCCACTAGCAAAATCCCTAGACACGGGAGCCGAAAGATTCACTGATTGAAAAGTGTGTGTGTGAGTGTGGAGGGAGGTGATAGGCATCATTATCATCTGGTCTTTGCTAAAGGCCTCCTCACACGTGGCAAGCTTTGTTGAAAGGACAGAACATTTCTTTGTGTCTGGCAAAACGCTAAATGAGAACTGGGCTGAGACATGAAACACGATTACAGATGAGGGCATCGCCGGAAAATAACCCCAGGTCAACTGTGTGGTAGTCGACAATAATACCCACTAGGTCACGTGAATTACACTAGATGGAGTGTGTTCAGAGAGCTTTCCTAGTAACGTCGTGCTTACAGTGATATTTGTGGGGTTGAGTTTTTTTTAATTTACAAGTCCCCAACCAGCAAGTTCCCTACAAACAAAACAGGAAAACACCCAATGGTGTACAATCGCATCCTACAGCTGTTATTAACACCAATCCCCACCCAGTTATTCAACACAGGGTTGGAGTTTGATTTTCTTCCAACTCGATCAAGTCAGTTGCACTTCTTATGACGACAACAGGTTTTCTGCAATAAATAGCACACATAAGAAAGATACAGCAATGTACAATAAATTTATCCCTCCAGGTTCACTGGAGGTCCTACAGACTTTATCTGCGTGTCAGTCCGACAGTCCCGACTTAACGGCTGATTTCTCAAAAACTACTGGATGGATTTCCTTGACACTTTGCACACTTACTGGAAGTTAGGTCCGATTGAATGTATAAAATTTTCAGAATCGAGGTTTGTAAAAAAAAGTGGTTTTTTAAGGTCGTAAACTCCAAAGCACCCCCCTAAAATGTCAATTGATGGAATGGCGAAATGCAAAATGTGTGACGTGATCAATAGCGTGACGTAATTTTATCTGTATGTCTGTCAGTCCCGACTTAACAGCTGATATATCAAAAACTACGGGACGGATTTCCTTGACATTTTGCACACTTACTGGAA
>JAWQFJ010025747.1:17500-20000 GCA_034096865.1 Theodoxus fluviatilis | reverse complement strand
TTTGAGCTTACTCTAAGCTATTCTCGTAATTTTCGTGCTCAATGGCCTTACATAGACTACAAAGGTTGATAGGCATTAAATCTCCATCCATCCACCCACCCACCCATCCATCCGTCCATCCATCCATCCATCCATCCATCCATCCATCCAACCATCCATCCATCCATCCATCCATTCATCCATCCATCCATTCATCCATCCATCCACCCACCCACCCACTCACCCACCCATCCACCCACCCACCCACTCACCCACCCACCCTACCATCCACCCACCTACACGCTTCTAACACATTCCAAAGAGCTTGTCTGTTCACAGTGTCAAAAGCCTTTTCAAAGTCAACAAATAGAGCTTACACTTTCCTTCGTCTCTGGAGATATTTCTGAACTATACTGCGTAAAACAAACACATTATCTACTGCAGAATATCCTCTTCTGCATCCCGCTTGCTCCTCACTGATAAGCTCATTGTCATCTGCCCAAGCTTGAAGCCTCACATTTAGAATGTGGAGAAATTTTTTACTTAGGGAACTGCATAGAGAAATTCCCCTGTAGTTATCTAGTACACTCAGTTTTCCTTTTTTGTGTAGTACAATTAGGGAATTGCACCAGATCGTAGCGAAAGAGGCCAGTCTAAAGATCGCATTAATTAAAAAGCTTTAACAGCAGAGGCAAAAGTACTGACCCTGTACACTTTAGCATCTAAGCGAGTACACCGTCCGCCCCTGGAGTTGATCTAGACCACAGCTATCCGATGGCTGTAGATATCTTAGTATTTTGTTATTTCAGAGTTCAAACCATTGACATCTGGGACACTTATTTGTCTATGACATATTGTTCCTATCGCTTCTGTCCTATCATGCAAACTGTACACATTCTGAAAATAATCTACCCATGCGTTAGGATCTATATTTGGGAGAGTTTTATATATACCGTTTTTTGACCTGATTTGTTTCCAAAACACTGTTGGATCAGCAAATTAGCGTTCAGATACTCTGTAAATGATTGCCTGAAATTGTTTGCTTTTTACCTAATCAACTGCTTGTAGTAATTTTGCTTTTTTGTGAGGGCTTCCTTCTTTAAAAAAATCAGCAGCATCTACCAAACACGCTGTTAAATCTCTCGTGGCAGAGTTCACATCAAAGCTACTTTGCTCCCAATAGGTTTTATCCGTGAATTGAGTCAACCCCCGCTGGACATTCGTGTTAAACTCTTCAGCTCGGCCCGAATTCCATATAATCTTAATAGTTGCAATAGATGCCCTCTGTCATCACAATGTTGACTCATAAAAATCAGATTCAGATACATATGTGAAGACAATGGCAGCTCACCAATTCCAAACGACATACAGCAAGACAAAATGTCAGTTGCAATACAATAATCTATGATGCTTCAACCACTGGGCGATACAAAGGTATAACTGCATGGATTCTCTGTGTCGACACAACCGTTAAGAATAATCAAGTCAAAAGCAATACACTGTTCCTGTAGGGATTTGCCAAACCCATTAATAGTTCTATCGGATGAGGACCGTATGTCATCGCGTGAACAGGAGCACATATCACCCAAATAATTGTCATTAGTAGTGTTCATGGACCCGGTCCTTGCGTTGAAGTCTCCACAAAGAAGTAACGAACGATTGCAGTGGGCTCCTGTCATCTCTAATATGCAGTTACTTAGGATGTCTGTTCCATTATTTTCGTATCTTTCTTCATAATACGGGGCGCCGAATGGCGGGATGTATAAATTAAACATCAGGCCGCCTCTTTCCACACCAAAAAGCTCCTTGCACACTGTAAACACAACTATATTTTCATAACTACACTTCAGCAACTTGAAGAACCGTGCTATAGACTGGTGGATTAAACAAACTACTCCTCCAGGCGGACGGCCTCTAACTGAAAGTTTTTTAGCAGGTGATAGAAAACAGTTGTAATCGGGTAAGCAGGAAGACAGGTCTATGTTTTTCACAAAAGTTTCGCATAAACACGAGAAAGTTGCAGTTTTCAATAATTCAATGAAATCAGGTTCATTAAACTTGGGAAGTAAACCTTCAACGTTCCACACCAAAAGGCGAAAAGAAGTGGAACATTCGGGAACAGAATCATGCACATTACCACAGTTAGTTTCGGTGTCCGGGTCTCGGCCGTCTCCCTATCTGTAACAACGAGAGCTGCTGGTCGTGGCAGCTAGGGCAGCGGAGCGTGTCGGCGGGCGGCTGCGGTCTCTCGGCGGGTGATTACGGTCTCTTGGCGGGTGACTACGGTCTCTCAGCGGGTGACTACGGTCTCTCGGCGGGTGACTACGGTCTCTCGGCGGGTGACTACGGTCTCTCGGCGGGTGACTACGGTCTCTCGGCGGGTGACTACGGTCTCTCGGCGGGTGACTACGGTCTCTCGGCGCACGTCGCTCCTCATAGTGAAGAACACTGCTCCTGTAGAAACAAAGAATCTTTCTTTCTGTGCTATCTGTATTTTTTCACGCTGTCGAACTGTCTGGTC
>JAWQFJ010025746.1:2500-35941 GCA_034096865.1 Theodoxus fluviatilis | reverse complement strand
GGAGAGTGAGGCGGGGAGTGAGGCGGGGAGGGAGGCGGAGAGTGAGGTGGAGAGTGAGGCGGAGAGGGAGGCGGAGAGGGAGGCGGGGAGAGAGGCGGGGAGTGAGGCGGGGAGTGAGGCGGGGAGGGAGGCGGGGAGTGAGGCGGAGGGGAGGGAGGCGGGGAGGGAGAGGGAGACGCACCATCCATCCATCCATCCATCCATCCGTCCATCCACTCACCTATCCACCAACCCACCCACCCACCCATCCATCCGTCCGTACCTTTGCGTCCGTCCTTCCGTCCGTCCTTCCGTCCGTCCGTCTGTCCGTCCGTCTGTCCGTCCATTCATCCATCCATCCATCAGCCACCCACCCACCCACTCATCCAGTCACCCATCCACCCACTCACCCATCCACTCACCCATCCACTCACCCATCCATCCATCCACTAACACATTCATCCATCCACTCACCCATCCATCCATACACCCATAATGTGTACTACAGAATACCTTGCCACAACCACCACCCCTACCACCACCACCCACATCAACCCCCCCCCCTTCCCCCTCCCTAAAAGGAGATGGTGAAGTGGTTTCATTGGTTGGAAATGAGTGCATACACGTATAGGCAATTCCATTGACTTGGAGAGGGGAAAGCATCGTTGTGCCCCATGGGGTTTCATGCTTTTTCGTTTTATTCGCGTGGTTGAACAACCTGATCTTTCATCTCGCGGTCTGCAAAGTAATGTTTTTGCGTGACGAACTGAGGAAAGACTGTGCGGTTTGCGAGTTCGATCCTTCCACACTGCCACGCAGCCCGATTTTCATTCTTGTCAACCGCGACTTGCTCTTGTTTTTTAACCAGTCTTGTCATTGTCGTGGTCAAAGGCCGTGCATTGCCTACAAAAGCTGATGGACCATACAAATTCAGTCAGTCAGTCAGTCAGTCAGTCAGTCATTCAGTCAGTCAGTCAGTCAGTCAGGCAGGCAGGCAGGCAGGCAGTCAGTCAGTCAGTCAGGCAGTCAGTCAGTCTGATCTGTCAGTCAGTCAGTCAGTCGATCAGTCAGATCAGTCAGATCAATCAGACAGTCAGTCAAGATTAACATGAATCTTCATATAATGTCTCAAAATAGGTGAAAATGCTGATCTAGCATACAGTTGAGGCTGTGACTGTCGTGTTTTCGGGGCATGCTCAGTAAGAATTGCTGAAAGCACTTGCCCCTGCTTTGTGTGGACCCCCTGTGGACTGGGGGGGAGAACAGACCCCCCGTGTCTCCCTATGCGAATTGGAAAAGGCGAATTATTAGGGAAATCATTCCTTGACTTGACTTGATTTGCTCTTTCTAATACCTGCTCTTGTGAATTTTCGTGATCAGTGGCCTTATATAGCCTACAAAGTCTGATAGGCCGCAAAACTTCACTCACTCCAACCACCCACCACCTACTCACCTACCCACCTACCCACCTACCCACCCATCCATCCACTCATCCATCCGTCCGTCCGTCAATGCATGCGTTCTGCAGGGTAGGGGAAATCGTAGCTAGACGATGGATATCACTCAGACGCGCACAGCAAGTAATGGGAAGCAACTCTACAATTTCAACATCCCTCTAGAGTTGTGTCCCTTCAAATCAAGGCACTCGGCTTTACTTTAGTCGTCTCTTGAAAGAAAAGTGCGATTACTTTATGAAAGAACTGAGTTTTTTATATGAAAAGAAAATTAAATTTAGGAGAGACGAATAAAGGAAAACTAATGTTTCCATTTCCATGTTACAAGATGCAGCGAAGAAGCGAAAGTGGATTTTGTCAAAATTAAAAGCCATGCGTTCATTAGGGCGCTGCATTTATTGTGGCCTAGTTGACTGCACATCGCATGCAAGTGTGGGGAGCTCATCTTCATGCTCCGTTATGTCTATGTTGTCAAGCTGTCATTTCGGGGTAACAAAGGTAAAGGTAAATGTGTGGTTTTATATAACGACTTAACATTTTACCCCCTGAATACTGGGCCGCATGATCAATCCCATTCTGTGAACCCGAGTCACGTGACTCTGGCACAGTTCGCAATGAATGCGTAATAGATTTGACCCTTCGCATTACAGCATTGCGCCAAAATAGTTCGTTCTGATACTTTTTTTCATGTCACTTTTTACAGAAATTATTCAGATGTCAAAACTTGTTTCCATTTCAACACAAACAATTTATTTTATCGAATAAACGCTTGTTTATTACCTCAACAAGAGTAAGTTAAGAGTTTTGTGTGAAATAGTCTTAGAACTACTATGTAAGGAAGCAGATCGGCTATCTCTTGTGTGACCTCCAATTGCATATTTCGGACGAAAATCTTCCATCACGTGATGTCAACTGGGCTAGAGACACTTTCGCCGGTAGGCGAAGTCTCTAGTGAACTAGAATGGATCGGCAGTACTGAAACATGCTTGCAAACAAACATACATTTAATCGTCCGTTCTTCCATCAACCCACCCATCAGTCCATTTATCCATCTGTCCATCTCTTCATCCATCCATCCACCCATCCACCCATGGCGAGGTGCTTGTCTCATTGTCTCTAGAGTACATGTACACTGGGTGCACGTGAAGCATAGTGTGTTGGGATTGATGCTTGGTGTCACAGTAAACTCACAACAGTTCGATATATTTTTCGTGGTGTAAACTGATTCTCGAATGTAATTTACCTCCTCCTATTCGACAGAAGCAAGTATAACTTTTGGATGACTCAATTAAAGGCGCATTAGATTTATAAAAAGCGCTTTAATGAGTAGGTATTAACATGAAGTTGGTGCACAAGGAAGTGGATAACGTATAGGTAATTCCAGATCGCCGCAAAGCAATCGGTCAGGTCATCTCTGCATGGTAATTTCAAGCTCATGAGGTGTTGAATGAGCAATAACTACTTGGAGTGTGTGCACGTGTGTGCTTGTGTGTGTGTGTGTGTGTGTGTGTGTGTGTGTGTGTGTGCGTGTGTGTGTCTGCGCGTGCGTGTTTTCTCGAGTATTTGTGCATGCACGCGCGTGTACGTGTATGTGTGTTTGCTTATTCTTTGTTTGCACTTGTCACGCGCATGTGAGTGTGTACGTGTGTGAGAATGTACTTGTTTGAGCACTCGCGTGTATAAAGATAGTTCGCGTGTGCATGCGCGTGCATGATATTCATGCATTGACTGTTTGAATGCGTTGATTTATTCGTCTTTCCTTTTAGGTCAGTGGACGTCAGTTTCATCCTTCTACAATGCAAGCACTACATAAGACGCGTTCATCTCTTCACTATATATTTATTTTCCGTGCCATAAAAACAGCTTGATGTAAAATAGAAATTTGGTCTGAACGAAAACATCAAGAACACACCAACGCCGTAGGGAAATAAACTGTACAACACACGTTTGGCAAAAATAATCCTCGACCATTTTCTAAGTGGGACATCAAAATCACTTCAATACACTTTAACACGCTCGTCGATGTTTCAGGGTGAGAAGGGACGCACGGATTGAGGCTCAACATCATCTATAGAGATCTGTTCATCATCAAGGACATCTGAAAACATTTTGTTATAAAATACAAGCGGTACATACAAAGCACTTTTGTTGCACTAAGATCGAGTTTAGATACACATGAACACACGATAGACTCATCCTGCGATATACGTAATCCAGTAATTCCTGTCTAAAAGATGCGTTATTTAGTGACCAATCATGACTATGACCGCCTCTGACGAACTGTAAAAAGAGATCCCACTTGTACAACACATTATTCTATCAGGCAAAAACGCATAATATCAACAATGTTGCGAAGCAGACAAGTTTTGTTTTATGTAAAATGTTAGAGTGGGGGGATTTAGCATTCTATGCATGAATTATTTCAATTCAAAGGCTTGCAAAGAGTCATTTATATTTGGCAACACCATTTTCCTGCGTTCTGATCTTAATTTGTGCACAAAAATGACAGTGAGACATTATGCTATTGTCGAGTCGAGTAATTATAATTAATTTCTACTCACATTCTTTGGACATTCATTATGACCCAAATACTTGTAGCACTAACCATAACAATGGAAAGAAATTCCAAACAGTGAAACTTTTCTCAAATCTCCTCCTCGATAATAATTTTGACCTCTGCACATATCACTTCGTCCAAAGATCGATAAATCAGTTTGATGGCATGTCACGTGTCCAATGTGGTATGCTACAGACGATGTGTCCGGCAACTGTGCAATACAGTATGTCTTCTCGAATCTTCGGTGTTGGTAAAGTTCCCCAGACACTATGAGTTAGGTTGGCTTCCAACACGTATGTGAACAAAGCGGAAGTGTAGTTTACACATTAGAAGAGACCTCAGTTATGAAGATACGTCGTTAACTAAGTGGGAGCTGGTTCATTACCCGATTAGGACTCGACATGTTTTGCTTGATCCCTGAAGTTGTTTTAGAGTGGTTCTAGATGGACAGGGAAATGGCTGATAGTACCACTGAGGCTGGAGTCATCGTTAATATGTGAGGTTATTCTTTGGAATTCCACACTGAATAGCACCCACATATGTACGTTCCTCGCACCTGAGAGATGACAAGAGCAACGCATGATAAAGGTTACAATTACAGCCTGCAAAATAAAAAGGGTCAAAGGTTGCAAGTGGCTAAAAGTGGTATACATAATACAAAACTGAGCGACGTCTAGTAAAACAGCATCACCACTTGCAACATGTAGCTTTCGTGCAGATCACAGTTCTGTTTTTCTTTCTTTCTTTGAGGAGGATCGTGGAATGGAAAGGAGTGGGGGAAGGCAAAGGGTATGAGATCGTGATTATTCAAACAATAACATCTTCGCATTTATTGAAAGAAAAAAAAGCAAAGAAAATGGGAAACTCGTCATGTTCACAAAAGAGAAATGAAGACGACATGTGTGTGTGTGTGTGTGTGTGTCCGTGTATGTGTGTGCGTGTATGTGCATGTATGATATAGATTAAAGAGAGAAAGAGGGGGTAAGAGGAAGAGGACAGTGACTGTCACATAGTAGTAGGTGTATGATATAGATTAAAGAGAGAGGAAGAGGACAGTGACTGTCACAGAGTAGTAGGTGTATGATATAGATTAAAGAGAGAAAGAGGGGGTAAGAGGAAGAGAACAGTGACTGTCACAAACTAGTAGGTGGTGTGGTTCGAGGCCATGCATGAAGGGTAGGGAAGAGAAACAAATCAAAACCCACGATATCACCGCATATAATTTTAACTGCAGACGTTAGAAACACAAAAAGGAGCTCGTGAAAAGCACACACGCATCGAGGGGTAGGATGAAGCTTGTCTGTGTTTTTATACTAAAAGTATTACTAAATTAATACGACATTGGTGTGGATGTATATGGACGATTAAATCCATGGCGCCAATACTGATTTGCAAGGGACACTTTGAGTACGTTGTGACGTCATTCACTATGACATCACGACATTGAGCGTAGCCTACATGAACACCATTGACGTCATACAATGACTGAGAAACTCATTCATGTTCAGAAAAGAGTTTCTTTTCCAGGACTGTGCATTATGCGCTATTGTATCACTTTTTTTGCAAGAATTTCCACCCATATATTTTTTTCCAGTGACGCAGATATGTGCGGTTCAAATAACTTACAGTGGAAAGCTAGAACAACACCACAGATAACTGCCAACAATTTTGTAAAGTCACAAGTCTTTAAATGTACATACTCTTCTGCAAGGAGTAATAATAACGATAACAACAACAACAACAACAACAACAACAACAACAACCAGCCACACTGAAAACGAGACAATACGCGTTTTGATTGTAAGAAAAGGGCTGGGTTGTGCAGCGGTTGCTCCGCATACATTTCCGCTGTTTGTCGAGTTAAATCTCCAAAATACACAGAGCGATTCTATTTTCATACGAGCATATTTTCATCGTTGTAGCATTGGTGTGGGGAATGAGACTTCAGTTATATTTTCGTTCGAGCATCTTTCTTCATTAGCTGTGGCCTAGTTCATACCTCAAACATTGTTTTCTTCCACTGAATTCTAGTCGCCGAGCTTCTAGGATAAACATTTCTGGAAAGAACATTTATGTGTTGTCATATATCCTGTTCAATTAGGAGCTTACTTGGCAACAACTTCGTCATTATGCGGTTGTATGCAAGCCTGCCATCATTTGCTAACGGTGCGGTACGACATTAATTGTTAGCTCCCTGCATGAAACACGCATTTTGTTGAGATGGATCTTCAGTGGGCGCTTTTACCTTTACTGCCATTGCAGGCTACACACGCAAAATGTAAACTTCCAAAGTTATCTGACCAGGGAACACCGTGTCGACAGATCTTGAAGCATTTGCAGTATTCTTATTTGGGCATAGTTACCCAAAGATGAAGATCATCTAAACACAGAACTTCAGGTCTCTGTCCCATCCAAAAGGAAAACTCCAATTGGTTGGTGACCTTTACACTAGCTATTTTTAGGCATCTGGGTTTTACAGAGACGTCGCTGCAGGAACCGCGGAATTGCAGCAAAACATCCATCTGTAAAAAAATCTCGCTAGACATTTACGGCATCTGACTTGCTTTGGAGTATTCCGTTTGTCAATTTGCAGCCGAACAAAAGATGTCACTGGTCAGCTGCAGGACTGGATGGTGGATGGTGCACAGTGGAGTCTCCAGATGGTAGGGGTTCTTGGTAACAATACTACATGTCATCCGTCGGTTCTGTTCATTGTTATACATGCATCAAGCTTCACTCACGGTCGGTCTTGGCGCTCATGTAAAGGCAACATGCATTCAAAGTTAAGTTTATATATCGACACCGAACTTTAGGATCCAGGTGCACAAGTTGTCGACTTTTTCTGTACCATGGCTACAGGCCAGACGTTGCCGCACCATCAGATGTCAGTATTCACCTTTTCCATTGTTTCAACTGTAAGAGTGTGAGAACGCATACAGTATAGCTAAATTGTCGCCAGTGCGTTTGCAAGGGACACAAAACATCTTCACCACCAGTAAGAATGATGTAATCCATCGACCTGTACACACGCCAACCCTTAACAAATAATGTTTGTATATATATTACTGGTTAAAAGCTCCGAGTATGACAAACGTCTTCACGTCGATTTTTTGAGACTGTCCGAACTCGCTCATCGTGTAGAATGGGATTCTTCGGTACACTAGTAGTGTTCTCAGAGATATATGTTTAGTGAAGGTGGTCTTTCTATCAATGTCCAAAGTCCAGATAATTTGTGGTAGCAGGAGGAATGCCACATCGTGGTCTGTAAACATTCTTATCCAGGGACCCTTGTTGCCGACAGGTGCTGGTAGGCTCTGTCATGGGCAAGCAGAAACGTCTCTCTCGTTGGGGTTTGTTTCTGAGCAGCGGCAGAGAAGTGAAAACTTGAGGGCAATACTTTGTGCTTGCACCTCTTGCGTCTTCAAATAATCTTCAGAAATAGAGGCACATGTTGTCTCTTCCAAAGGAGCAACCTTTCCAAGAACCGTCCACTGCATTACACATTGTAGTGTGCTAATGACCTACACAAACTGTTCTGTTCTATCCAATGGCTTGCTGTAGACACGCCAAATTTTCCCAAAACGATTCCCCATCAGTTCGCCAATTGAGCATGTGAGCAGTTCCTTGTGATTTGAAGATGACTAGGCAAGGCTCATGTACTAAGTCTCGGTTTATCACAGTCACTGTCCATCGTTTTTATATCTTCGCTACACAAAGTCAATCTGTACTGATAATCACAGAAAATAGAAATCGAAAGTGCTGGGCACATCCAAAGGAAATCTGTGAGAGTTTCCATGACTTCACTGGAGGGTGTGAAGAACGTCACACCGAGGACATCACATACACAGAAAAACGTTCAGAATCACAGGATGACGTAATGAGCACTATGACGCGCACACTCGAATCGATGACGCTGTACACGGTCACCAGGCACGTCACCATGTCGATCCTGGGTCTTCACGTCTTACCATGTCACGTCATTAAATTGTGCTCATCACGTCACTGCCGAACTAGCGTGCCTTTTTTCACGCCTTTGTCAAAACTGACTTCTGGAATCGGTCCAACGTCACGTGATGCTAGACGCGGTGACGTCATTCAAGACAAGCTGATGACGTCACGACGGCTATGACGTCAGACAATGTCGTTTTCTGAGAGGTTGAAATCCCCGCTGTGATGCACGTGTTGGAAGGGACTGGCAGGGGGAGAGAACTCGTTCGGTCTCAAGATGGTGATGCCGGAGTCGGAACTGGAACTATCATGGCGATCCTTCTCCTGCAAAGACCAGCAGAGTCGATGTCAGATCGTAGGAAGGAATGTGAAAGTGAATGAGGCAGCAGCCTGACAAACCCTAACTCAAAAAGTAAAACATTCCAATGTTTAAAAAATAAAATGAAATTGAGAGCTATAAAAAAATCTCAACATTTGACCTTGCATTGAAAACCCAGTGTAAATCTGAAAAACTGCTATTTCGGGGTTTTGTCTTTTGTTTGTTTTATACATAATACAAGTCAAAATGCCAAAAACAACATGAAAACATACTCCTGATACCTCAACCAATGAATGTTTACTGTTTGAGAATTTGCATGGTAATGGAAACTGTTGATCTGTTTTACCTGTTATTTCAAAGAAGTGTCACAGAGTTAGGCCAAGTTTTCCCATATTCCTAGCAGAACCCAGTTTACAGTTATTTGAAGTTGTCAATACATGAAACGACAGTATTGAGAAAATAGCAGTTATATACAGTTGGGTAGTATAAATAAAAACCCACCAACAGTGCGATTTGCATTCACAGACGATTTTTGTGTGCTTTGTGACATGCATGATGAGACACCAGCGAAAAAATTAATTCTGTAGAGAACTTGCATAATGATGCTTTGTCAGACCACCTTACAAATGAACGAGTTGGAAGATTTACTCTAGGTGTAAAAGGAGATGGAAAAGGAATCGGAATGTCTTGGAGTGGCAATCATGCAGACGCGCAAACATGCGCACACACACATGTATTCGCATATCCACACGCCTGCCAAAGTGTGCCCGAAAGGAAGCTGGGACTTGAATGATGGGCGAGGGATTGGAGAAGGCTTACGGAGTTACCGCCCTTATACTGAATCCACGATTTTTGATCTTTTGTCTCTAAGTCACTTTACTCGTCAGGGGCGCGTTGTTAAGCATAAAGTTGGCAAAGAATAGACCGGTGTCTGTCAACACGTGTCAAACATTGGACTGCCTTTACATCTGCTTTCATCGTATTGACACATGTTGACACCGGCCCATTTCTCGCAAGATTGTGCAAGGCTCCAAGCGTAAGCAACGCCCCAGCTCAGGATTAACAAATACGTGCACAAACATATATTTTCTTCTAAAGTCTTATTTCACCACCGAAAATGTCGATTTGAAAAAAATCAGTACAAAAGATAATTGATCAAAGTTGCATCGTCAAACACGGTATAGTGATAATACTGTACTGGTCTTTAATCATGCGATGATAACAATAATGCAAACATGCAAAATTGAATAATTTTTCAAATAACATCTCGACCGTATGTGCAGAATTGAAAATGCATATATATCTACATCTAGGGTGCAGACGACAGCAATTCAAAGCAAAAATGTAAGTAGATCTAGACTATAACTGTAAAAAGCCAATAATCTACGTCAGGCTAAAACTAACCTCTACAGTACCACTATAATAAAGTTAGAAAAATTCACCGGAATTTTTTTGTCTTCTGGAAATTTCCTTGGCAGTGTTCATTGTGGGTGGAGAGAGAGAAGGAAGGAGCGTGGAAATAGACAAACCTACATTTCCTCGTTCTGATGGCAGACTGGATGATATTCGTTTCGACCTCAGAAGAGGGCTCCGTTTTGGAATTCCCGGCGACCTGTCCCCGTTGATGACGATGGGGGCTAGTAGCGTCGGCGCATGCGTGGGCGAGGATGACGCCATCGACTTTTCTGACGTCATCTGACCCGCCAGGCACGTGAGTGGAATCTTGTAGATGTTGGCGAGTGGTCCGCCCTTGGCTGTAGAAAAAAAATAATACAGTGGTCTGTAATCAAATGATAGACGTTAGTCTACTCGTCTAAGGGCCTTCGCACACGAGGCAATTTTACACGCCACACACGGACTGACAAAAATATATCCCAATGGCAGAGCGCTACTGACGCCTTTGCTCCACTATTGCCAACCGTGATTGGCTGCCACAATGACGCTTGCGAGATTGCCAGGGTAAAATCGCCTCGTGTACGACGGCCTTAAGACATGCCACGCTCAGAACTGTCACTGTCATCTTTACCATCCGCAAGTGACGTAAAATTCCCGCCAAATAGTGTTTCCTTATCTGCATTAGAAATGATGCAATATGTAGTTTCTCTTTGGAGGCGTGTGAAATATATTGTGTTTTCTCCATTGCAATTGTGCGTCATTCTTATCTTATCACAGACAGTAAACTCGTCAATAATACTGTTTATCTAATCTGTGTTTGTACAATGCGTCAGATCATTTTTTTCGACAGCGCGCGTACGCGTGTGTGTTTGTATGTATGTGTCCGCGTGCACATGTTCGCGCATGCGCGCGCGCGCGCGCGCGTGTGTGTGTGCGTAAGAGTGTGAATGTGTGTTAGCGTGCATGTGTGTGTGCAAGCCTGCATGTGTGTGTGTGTGTGTGTGTGTGTGTAAGCGTGTACATGTGTGTACAAGCATGTACATGTGTCCGCAAGCGAGCATGTGTGCATGTGCACTCACGCATGTGTATGTGTGTGCACGCGTGCATATGTGTATCCGCCCGTGCATGTGTGTGCACTCGTACATGTGCATCTTTGCATGCGTGCACTCGTGCATGTGTGTGTGTGCATGCATGCAATATGTGTATGTGTGTGAGTGTATACACGTGCATGCGTGTGGATGTTCTACTCACATGACGGGGAGGGGGGCGGAGAAAAGGAATGATCTTTTTCGCGCGTTTTCTCCGTGGGGGTGTGAGTTCGAGATGCCGACGAGGCGAAGTAGATGTCGCACTGAAAACAACAGGCAATACGTCAGTTATACACTACTCCATACGGCTATTACAGTGCGTGCATCAAAGGAGTACTCGTCTAGAAATAATGGAGAAGCAGAAACAGCGACGAAATGATTAAAGAACCTACAAAAAGGTTAATGATAGCTCGATGAGATGGAGCTGTGCATCACTTCAAAGGGATGACTGATATTACAACATTAGAGTGATTGATGCAGGCGACGTCAAAGTGATTATTTGCAATGAACAGGAAGAAGATAAAATAAAGACGTGATGAATATAACTGCACAGTATACATATTTGACATTAGCCAGAACAGCGAACGTTTGAGGAAAGAAAATTTGATTTTTTATAAATTGGCTGAAAATATTACGGTTCTTATAAAGTAATTCGCAAATCTGTTTGAAATAATGAGAATACTCTTCAGTCAGTTGTTTTCAATAATCTCCTCTCTCCCTCTCTCTCTCTCTCTCTCTCTCTCTCTCTCTCTCTCTCGCTCTCTCTCTCTCTCTCTCTTCTCTCTCTCTCTCTCTCTCTCTCTCTCTCTCTCTATCGCTCTCTCTCTCTCGCTCGCTCGCTCGCTCGCTCGCTCTCGTTCTCGCTCTCGCTCTCTCTCGTTCTCGCTTTCTCTCTCGTTCTCGCTTTCTCTCTCGTTCTCGCTCTTTCTCGTTCTCGCTTTCTCTCTCGTTCTCGCTCTCTCTCTCGTTCTCCCTCTCTCGTTCGTTCCCTCTCTCTCTCGTCCCCCCCTCCTCTCTCTCTCTCTCGTTTTTTCTCTCTCTCGTTTTCTCTCTCTCGTTCTCTCTCTCTCTCGTTCTCTCTCTTTCGTTTTTTTTCTCTCTCTCTCGTTTTTTTCTCTCTCTCGTTCTCACCTTCTCTCTCTCTCTCTCGTTCTCTCCTTCTCTCTCGTTCTCTCGTTCTCTCTCTCTCTCGTTCTCTCTCTCTATCTCTCTCTCTCTCTCTGACTAATAACTCTGGAATATCTAATGCTGTACAAAGCCCAACTTTACTGAGAAGTAAACAGAAGAAGACAAATATAATGAATGTTATGAATGTGACAGAGAGAAAAGAAACAAAGAGAGAGAGAGAGAGAGAGAGAGAGAGAGAGAGCGAGAGAGGGAGGGAGAGAGAGAGAGAGAGAGAGAGAGAGGGAGAGGGAGAGAGAGAGAGAGAGAGAGAAGGAGAGAGAGAGAGAGAGAGAGAGAGAGAGCGAGAGAGAGAGAGAAGAGGGGCGGGGCGAGGAAGGAGGCAGAACTGCACACCTTGGAGGTGATGAGCAGGAGGTCAGGCATGGTCATGGTGTGGACCAGGTTGCCGTTGATGATGAGACGGATCTCGATGGAGTCCGGGGTGAACGCCATGACGTAGGGGAAGGCACACACTGCAACACGTGACATTACGTCATCAACACCTGGCAGCACAAGTCTGGAGGGTACCTCAGCCTCTCCGTGAAGCTTATCAGCCCGTGCAAGTATCATAAGTTTCTTTCTCCGTTCTCTCCTCTGTCTGCGTATATCTGTCTGTCTCTCTCTCTCTGTCTGTTCGTTTACCCTCCGATCTTTCCAAAAGACCACAATTGTTAAGTAAATGAAGATATTTTGGAAACATTGCCTATTTCACTAAAAGGGACATACTACTGGAATGCAAATACAAAATAGTTTTCAATACACATGCCTTTTCTCTTGAATTTTAACCAAATATTTTCTAGCAAACTTATTGACATGATTAAAAACTGTAAAATTACCTAGGTCAATGTTGTACAGTTTCTATATGCTTGAAAAAAAGAAAAAAGAACATTGAATGGTCGAATAGATATACATCCCCACCCCCCCCCCCCCCCCCCACCCCCACCCCCACTATGAGATGGAGGAATCGCTTGAAGAAGAAGGCCTACTCATGCAGCATAAAGTCTGAGTAGCCCTTTCACCAGATGGAGACTGGGGCTACTTCTGCAACTCAGTAGGGGGTGGGGGCGAGCCCAAACAGGCAAAGAGGCTACCTTAGGTCACTGGGAATACGCCAGGTGTTCATGACCCAGTGTGAGTGCAGAGTTCACGGGCTTTCCCAAGCGTGTTGTCTGGCTTACCTAGGGACTGTGGTTCAGAGTTCCAGTAGAAATCGAAGTCGTGGCAGGTTTCTTCCTTCAGCTTTTGGAAATGGCTGACATCTGAGGAGAAAGGAGGAGTGAATCCAAATTATGACTTTACAGTGCCAACTGTGACTTACGTAATGTGCCGTGGATATTTCGAAGATGATGAGTGTTTAATGCATTGCTTAGATGCAGAGTAGTAATTGAATGGAAACATTGTCTGAGCAATACAGGATGGATGGATGTGTTTTACGGCCTATCAGCCTTTGTAGGCTATATAAGGCCACTAAGCACGAAAATAACTAGAACAATTTAAAGTAAACGCAAATCAAGTCACGGTGTCCCTAGTTATTCGCCTCTTACGAATCGCATAGGGAGACGCGGTGGGTCAATTCTTACCCCGAACCCACAGGGAAATCTGAGCAACAAAGACATGACAATGTAGAGCCAACAGAAATGAAACCTTCTTCATCTGTCACCAACCAAACAATTTAATTTGCTCGTCCTTTGTGCAGCCAAAACAGTTTTCAAACGACTTTCGAGAATGTAAAACAATCTGTTGCATTACACAAACAAATCATGATGGAATATTGACATAAAGTCTTATCAATAACACGCAACGAAAGGAAAACCCTAAAGCAGGAAAACAAATGTCCTTCTAATTAAGGAACACATTAAAGGGTTGCGATAACGCTCCATTTTTAAGGGGACTCAGATACGTATAGATTGTAATGACGATGCAAAGGTCAAGTCATCCCGAGCAAGGATTGAACCACGGCACCAAATCGCCTCGCACAACTGCCAACAGGTGGAGCTACTTCGCCAAATCGCAGTCACATGACCTCCCGTGCACGAGTACTGCAGTCACATGACCTCCCCTGCACGTGTACTGCAGTCACATGACCTCCCCTGCACGAGTACTGCAGTCACATGACCTCCCCTGCACGAGTACTGCAGTCACATGACCTCCCCTGCACGTGTACTGCAGTCACATGACCTCCCCTGCACGTGTACTGCAGTCACATGACCTCCCCTGCACGTGTACTGCAGTCACATGACCTCCCCTGCACGAGTACTGCAGTCACATGACCTCCCCTGCACGAGTACTGCAGTCACATGACCTCCCCTGCACGTGTACTGCAGTCACATGACCTCCCCTGCACGAGTACTGCAGTCACATGACCTCCCCTGCACGAGTACTGCAGTCACATGACCTCCCCTGCACGAGTACTGCAGTCACATGACCTCCCCTGCACGTGTACTGCAGTCACATGACCTCCCCTGCAAGTGTACTGCAGTCACATGACCTCCCCTGCACGTGTACTGCAGTCACATGACCTCCCCTGCACGTGTACTGCGGTCACATGACCTCCCCTGCACGGGTACATAGGCCGCAGGCGAACGGCTACCTACGCTGATGAATATTCATCTTTTTTAAGGTCAGGATTTGGCGTAGCAGCCGGACCTGTTGGCAGTGTGCGAGGCGGATAGGTTCCGTGGTTCAATCCCTGCTCGGGATGACTTGACTGGTATTCATCATCAGTAAAACAATTAGCCAATAAACATAAAAGGAGCAGTGTTGTGGAGTCATTAACACCCCCACCTCACCCCACCCCACCCCCATTTTACAGTTGCTATTCTGGTTACGCCGTGAGAATAAGGAGTCTCTCACGGAATTCCGATCGAACTTCCGCCGTTTCCTCATGCCCACAACACAGAAAGTTGGAAGACAGCCAATGACCGTCTCGTTCCTATGGTGACCGCCGACGCTAGCCCCCGCTCTCACAGCAACAGACAAAACATGGCGGCACTCAAAGGCAACTTTCCGATTGCTTCCACTGACTCACGGAAGAATTTTATCGTCTGCTTCTTGCGCCAGTCTTTTTTCCGGCCGCAGGTCCTGGCTATGTCCTTCACATCACTCGGCAATTGCCTTCGTCTCAGACATGGGAAGTCTTTGATTCTCATCTCTGGTTCTTTTTTTTCTTGGAAGATCTACTCCACTTTCGTCGCCTTGATCTCTGTCATAAAACAACCAGAGAAGGTCACAGCCAGACGAACGTTGCTTTGCTGGAGAGGGAAGTGGTCTTCTTTTGAAAGAATCGTTCCGGTACTTGCAGTCGTAAACATATTCAGTAAAAGAAAAGAAAAAAACACCGCGAGTAGCCGGGCTGAGAAGCACCTGAGGCCTCCGATCTAAGGAAGTTTCTGCTTGGAGCTGAAGTTCAAGCAGTGACACTGTGCTCTGCCTATTTGCAGAGTTGAGCGACTCTGAGCGGCAAACCTATTACAGCTCGACTGACGAAGGACGAGGGAGCTAATTGGGACAGAAGGAACACATGCGACGAGATTGCTGGATAAGGTTTTTTGACATAAAAAATCGCATCATTATCGATATCGTCCTTAGGCATGTTATCGACTAAACGTCCTTGAAAGCGTCACAACATAATTCTGACCTTGATTCGCCTGGTAATGTGGAGGTCGCACAAGTTCAAACCGAGCAATTGGGCAGCAAACCGATAAATGCTCGACTGATGAATATCGATGGAGTTAATTGCGGCCCTCGCCTCAGCACGATTTGCAGATTTTGAATTGTATAAATGATTTGATCATAGAGTTGTTAAGCTTTTTACTGGTGCAAATATAATGAAAATCGTATGGAAATGGGTGAGATCTGCTTCCTTAACATTGTAGTACTCAATTTTGAGAAACGCACGTAAATAATGGAATACTAATCTACACCATTATACTAGACTTACGTTGAAGTCGTGCTGCGAAGCACAACGAAACGTTGATTTCTCTAACAGCAACGGAACATAGCATAACTAAATGGACAGAGAGCTTGTCATTCTTGTTAAAAAATCTCAAAATCGATTAACTTGACCACTGCTCTTGTTCTGCGCTGAAATTTTGAATCAAGTCAAAGTCCCGAGTGTCCCTGCGGGTTGGGGGTCAGAAATAGACCCCTTGCGGGTTGGAGGTCAGGATAGACCCCCTGCGGGTTGGGGGTCAGAATAGACCCACCGCGTCTCTGTGTAGAATTCATAAGAGGTGAATAACTGGGGACACCGTGACTTGATTTGCGCTTACTCTAAGTAGTTCTAGTGATTTTCGTGCTCAATGGCCTTGCATAGCCTACACAGCCTGATAGGCCGTAAAGCTCTACTCATTCATTTGTAAGAGGGTGAGAATAGGAGTGATTTGTCCAGATTGCTGTAGTTAAACGTACTATCCCCCATTCCCATTCTAGTGTGCATGGATTGTAACTGCAGAGATACGTGAGAAGGCGCGTTGCGCTCAAGCTCTGTTGCTGCCTTAGAGATACATGTTATTCGCACAGACTCGCTTTAGCGTCTGACTTCCTACTTCTATTCCAGTGCTTGAGGGCACATCGAATTTTAGAGTTTATTCATCTAATGTATCATGTATTGTTTGTAGTATTGAATATATGCATAGTGTTTACCCTTATCAACTATCCCATATATGGCAACCTGCACTCCGTGAGTTGTAAACGATAGTATTAATAGAAAACGATGAATACATATCTGATTTAATTCACGCCATAAATACTTCAATTGCCACCCATTTGTATACGAATCACTTTTGGAATTCATTCCTTGGTGCAGAGTGTGCTTTGATTAACGCACTTTCCAACGGAGTGGAGCTTGTCATATGGAATTGTTGATTTAAGCCTCAAATAGTTGTTAGAAGCTATCATGTTAACACAATTTCGCGTCCACTGGGAGTCCCCTGTCCAGAGGCGCGTTCAGGAGGGCGAGTTATCGCGGGGTCCCGCGGGGTCCCGCCAAGCCTTCCCTCCTGAACGGCTTAGCTCGCCGAGCCCTCGCGATGTGACCGCGATCCCATTTTTGAGCTTGCCCGCCTTGAAATCCAAAATGGCTTCCACTGATACAATGCCGTGCGTGCTCGTGAGAGTAAACCTTGCCGACCCCAACCTGGGCCGAAGTTACACCATCCTGGTGCCGGATGATGTGTACAAAAGAGTAACGACAGGTAAGAATCATCGCTCTGTTCGTTTGGGTTCTCACCAGAGTCAATTTATTACGAAAACTGTCCATCAGCCGGCTAGCGCCACCGTAAAGGGAAGTAACAAAGCAGCGTCCAATCATGATTACGTCCCTTGTCCAGTGTTTGACAGTTGTCTTCGTAGTCGACACACTTCAACCGGTCCCCTCCTTCCATGTAGCGTCTTTGATCATTGTAGACAGACGAGGGTCACGAGCAACAGGAATATACATATATAAATTTATAGATCAATGGGGTTGCACGCCTGTGCAGACGATAATTTTTATGTTACTGCTTTCATCACGAGTGCGACAATGAAGAACAAGCAGAAGTTATGATGAAGAAACTTGTTTACCTGAACAGATGTGCGGTTCATCCGAAAATGACATTTGAACTGAGTGTCACTGTAACGAGGCGAACGGTGCAACCGATTCAAAAGCCAATTCGAGCATTGCCACCTCGAAGATTACGCTTTTACGACGGTGGGTAGTCGAAGTCAGCATTGGACGCCATCTTGGCGCGATCACACTTGTTTCGTTGCCGTTCAGGAGGCGCAGATTCAGCTCACCGAGACCTCGCGGGAACTCACCGAGTACTCTGCGCCTCCTGAACGCGCCTCAGGTTCTGCTTAGAAATTTCGTTTGCCACTCGCTCACGCCCGCGTGATGGCTATTTAAAGCCCATGCCTTCACAGGGCCAGGACACATGGGCAGAGATAGGATCAGAGAGAGAGAGACAGATGGCAGTCAGGAGGCCATAGCGAGAGGTCACGGGAAGGTCAGCCCAGTGGACAATAGCTTTGCCTATGTTGCGCTGTCTGCTATCATGAATAAAGATGGAGAAATTTGACGCCAAGCTTTCCTTGTCTGCTGACCCCTTGGAGGAGTGAAGGGAGAGAGGCAAGCACATCGCCTCTATACTCCCTGCCTGTCTGCCCAGCTCAGCCACCGGCACCCCTGTTGCATCTGGCGCTGCGATAGCAGGGTGCCACACACGCCCCCATGCTTCATGTGGCGTAAAAGGAACCGGGGTTTGTCCTGCTGAAGGAGTAGAGAGATGTCCAAACGCCTCTCTATAGCTCCACCCTGCGCCTAACCCGCAACCAACCCTCTTTCACATACATTCACTTATTCATCTTTCATTCATCTGTCGCGAGGAGCCCCCTGCGGGTAGGGGGTCAGAATAGACCCAGCGCGTCTCCCTACATTAGGGATAACGTGACTTGTCTAAGCTAGTCTTGTGATTCTCGTGCTCAATGGCCTTGCATAGTCTACAGAGGGCGATAAGCCGCAAAGCTCGCTTCATTCATTCATCCATCCATCCATTCATCAATCCATCCATCCATCCATTCATCCATGCATTCATCCATCTGTCGCGAGGGCTCATAGTTGTGGAAGAGGACCACACACGCCACAGCACTGTCTGACAAGATAACATGAGAGGCAATCGTTTTAACACCGACATCGTCCGCAGACACGTTATAGAGCCATCCGTGCCTGGTCGTGAATGTGTCAGTTCGCCAGATCATATTGAAGGCGTGTAAGTCCAAATCGTCCTTGAGCACGTGGGAATTCATTGGAGCATAGACTGTGCGGAAATTTTTTTTCCCTGTCAAAGGCGGTATTCCACAGGTATCTTGTTCCGAGAAAGATTGTCTGTTTAATGATAACAGCCATGTCTCACTGAGAAAGGGGATTTCAGGTGGCACATCAATCTTTCATCATCGCGTGCAAAGCGGTTTGCACGCCGAGCATTAAAAACGAATCTGACATCTTCCACTGCTCTTTTCAGAGTAAGGATGTCACGTTGCACTCCGGAGAAAATGGAGCAGGAGCGCATCATCAATCATCATCACCCCCACCATCATCATCACCCCCACCATCTCCATTACCCCCACCATCACCACCACCATCATCATCATCACTCCCACCACCCCCACCACCACCCCCATCCCCCCCCGCCCCCCCACCACCCCCCCACCCCCCCCCCCACCCCACCCCCCACCACCCCCCCCACCCCCCCACCACCCCACCACCATCACCCCCACCACCACCCCCACCACCTCCAACACCCCCACCACCCCCACCCCCACCGCTTCCACCCCCACCGCCCCCACCCCCACCCCACCACTCCCACCCCACCCCCACCGCCTTCACCACCCCCACCAAATCCACCAGCCCCACCAGCCCCACCACCACCTTCATCATCATCACCATCATCACCACCATAACCACCACCATCATCATCACCACCATAACCACCACCATCACCACCACCATCATCATCACCACCACCATCATCACCACCATCATCACCACCATTATCACCATCATTACCACCACCACCACCACCACCACCACCACCACCACCACCACCACCACCACCACCACCACCACCACCACCACCACCACCACCACCACCACCCAAAGCAAACGTAGTGCAGACGTCCTAGACATGTCCCTCGGCCTCAGGGAGCGCACACCGCAGCTCACATGCAAATGGCAGGCATAGATCAAAGCTGAACCCTGACATTTGCATGTAGGGCACAAGGAAGCAGTATCACCGTTGTACTTTTAAAAGTACGATAAGCGTGATCAAACGATCATCAATAATTCAAAGAGCCATGTCGTACTTCTTCAACACTAAAATCTAAGTATCATCTCAAACGTGTTCATTGTCAAAGACTCTCTTGAACAACTCAACGACCAAACGCCACCTGCGCATCAGACGAGAAGAACAATGGGAGACAGAAGACACCATCAAGATTCAGTTCTCAGCGTCTGACATCTCCGAGAATTTTGATTGGTTCTTCGTCATCATTTCCACCTGTCACCATTGGCGGCACCTCCATTCTGACGTCACTAGGAGCCATTACTGCTACAACGACACAGACGACCAAGGCCTACATAAGGACCCCCTTGGAAAGGGCACCGAACCTACGCATGGTGGTTGAGGAGCAAAGGAAGACAGGCCTGTCATAGTGAAGGAATTCGATGCCGTCAGTCCGCTCGATTGATTTCCTCTGGGAGCACCAAACTTCACGCCGTACAATGTTCCATTGCCACCGATGCTCCCAACACAAGATTGCCCAGAAGCACACATTTGGGTGTAGGTCACAAGTAGGAGTGAACTCCACCAGTATTCTCATCTACTTTTACCGCCACATCTGCCAGATATATTTTGGTTTCTTTCCAACTCCTGATTATAATTCACATGCCTTGTGAAAATTCTTTATCACCATCCTATCCTATCTAACTTCCATAAGTGTCTCGAAGGCATCTGATTTGAGGAATAAAGATTAGAAACTGTCGTATTAAAGCAGTTTGATGGAGTGATGAAGATTTCACTTACGGTTGTAGCAGAGGATGACTTCTGCTTCATCGTCTTCGTATATGTCCATGGCGCCCACCAGGTTCACCTGTAGGAAAGACAGCATGTGAGTGAATTGTGGAACAGTCAAACTGACGTTAGACTCAGACTTCCAAGTCCAAGTTCCTAAAGTCCTTAAATTGTTTCTACCCTATGCCAAGAAAGACTTCTGAACGAAAAATTTACTCAGCCGTATATTTATTAGGTATTTAAAGGGACTTCGTAGCATAAAATCCTCGACTTGATTTACCTTGTTCGAGTAGCAGTTTGAAGTGAATTGCCATGGATGCGAAATAACATCAATCTTCTTAAAATATAGAAGTACTTGAAAGCTGACTGACCTTGTTCGAGACAGTTTTGTAAGAACGGCAGTGTGGATTGAATTGGCTTTAATATCAAATGACGGCGAACTTGCAAGAATCTAACAGTCTTTGCAAGCGGACTAACATACAGAGTCAGTTTATCAAGAACAGCAGTGTGGATTGAATTGGCTTTAATATCAAATAACGGTGAACTTGTAAGAATCTAACATTCTTTGCGAGCTGACTATCATACAGAGTCAGTTTATCAAGAACAGCAGTGTAATTGGATGGATGGATGGATGAATGGATGATGGTTTACGGCCTATTAGCCTGTGTAGGCTATGTAAGGCCATTAATCACACACATAAATAACAGAGCTGTTTAGAATAAGAGCAAAGCCTCATGATTTCCCAAGTTCCTCACCTCTCACAGAACGCACAGGGAGATGCTGTGGGTTGCCACTTCCTACCCCCAACCCACGGTGGGGTAGGGGAAAGGAGGGGGGGGGGGGGGGGGGGGGGGGGGGGGCGGAGGATGGATACAAAGTGACGGCAAAGTTCCACAAATGCAGCAGTCCTTGACAGCTGACTGACCTTGTTCGAGTCCACCTTGTACAGCTGCAACGTGTCTCCATTCTTCTCGTTGATGAGATCGAACTGGTTCTTGTAGCCAATGCAGATCTGGTTGTCTCCCTTGTTTGTGCAGTCTATCAGCGTGATGAGCTGGGGCATCTCGAAAGCTTGAAGCTCCTACAGGAAAGAATACAGCAATGGAATAATGAATGAAATGGTTGGGAAACAAGAATAAAAGAGAAAAAGCACGAAAACAAATAATGAAAATATTTTATCAAAACATGAATGTCTAGGACAAAAGTAACTTACTTGAAATAATGAATAAAATAATGGATGATGAGGGGAAATGAAAGACGATATGGCAAAATGCAGTAATGAAGGAAATAATAAACAAGTGAAAGAACTAACAAAGCAGTAAATAGAAGAAGACTCCTCAGACAGAATGAGTGAAGGAGGTAAGCAAAAAACAAACAAAAAAGAAAATACAAACTGTAAATACTGTCCCCGATGCAATTTCTCAAGAACGCTTAGAACTTCATACGGTTGGATAACGTTACTTTACAAAAAGCAAATGATACAATTTGATTTGGAAAAGGCAAGAAATCAACGAACAATAATAAACCAGTAACAGAGACCTCAACGTATAAAAATCGTACATTCTTTGAATCTTAGAAATAAATTAGTACATCGATCCTATATAATCAGTTTTTTTTCTTAAACAAAAACAATGAGTCGGTGAAAGAATGAGTGATAGTAGCTAATAAGTTGATGAAAATAAATTGTTTTGTTAGAATTTTGACCCCTTTCTTAGCGCTTCTTTACCTGAATTTCTTTTAAAGTCAAAGGTAAAAAGATTAATGCGGTTCTCCAGCTTATCAGTCTTCGAAGGAGAAAGCGATTTAAAAAAACAACAAAGATTAATTGTATTGCTTGGAGTAAGGGCAGGTGAAGACTTCCTTTCCGAAGCCACTCTCCCTTGACAGATTGCATTCGAAGACGCGGGAGAACTACAGAGAGGGCAAGGAAACACTCGGCACCGGTTCGTCTTTGTGGATGGAAGGGTGAAACACAGCACTCCAGATTGTGGATGGAAGGGTGAAACACAGCACTCCAGATTGTGGATGGAAGGGTGAAACACAGCACTCCAGATTGTGGATGGAAGGGTGAAACACAGCACTCCAGATTGTGGATGGAAGGGTGAAACACAGCACTCCAGATTGTGGATGGAAGGGTGAAACACAACACTCCAGATTGTGGATGGAAGGGTGAAACACAGCACTCCAGATTGTAGATGGAAGGGTGAAACACAGCACTCCAGATTGTGGATGGAAGGGTGAAACACAGCACTCCAGATTGTGGATGGAAGGGTGAAACACAGCACTCCAGATTGTGGATGGAAGGGTGAAACACAGCACTCCAGATTGTGGATGGAAGGGTGAAACACAGCACTCCAGATTGTGGATGGAAGGGTGAAACACAGCACTCCAGATTGTGGATGGAAGGGTGAAACACAGCACTCCAGATTGTGGATGGAAGGGTGAAACACAGCACTCCAGATTGTGGATGGAAGGGTGAAACACAGCACTCCAGATTGTGGATTGAAGGGTGAAACACAGCACTCCAGATTGTGGATGGAAGGGTGAAACACAGCACTCCAGATTGTGGATGAAAGGGTGAAACACAGCACTCCAGATTGTGGATGAAAGGGTGAAACACAGCACTCCAGATTGTGGATGGAAGGGTGAAACACAGCACTCCAGATTGTGGATGGAAGGGTGAAACACAGCACTCCAGATTGTGGATGGAAGGGTGAAACACAGCACTCCAGATTGTGGATGGAAGGGTGAAACACAGCACTCCAGATTGTAGATGGAAGGGTGAAACACAGCACTCCAGATTGTGGATGGATGGGTGAAACACAGCACTCCAGATTGTGGATGGAAGGGTGAAACACAGCACTCCAGATTGTGGATGGAAGGGTGAAACACAGCACTCCAGATTGTGGATGGAAGGGTGAAACACAGCACTCCAGATTGTGGATGGAAGGGTGAAACACAGCACTCCAGATTGTGGATGGAAGGGTGAAACACAGCACTCCAGATTGTGGATGGAAGGGTGAAACACAGCACTCCAGATTGTGGAAAGAAGGGTGAAACACAGCACTCCAGATTGTGGATGGAAGGGTGAAACACAGCACTCCAGATTGTGGATGGAAGGGTGAAACACAGCACTCCAGATTGTGGATGGAAGGGTGAAACACAGCACTCCAGATTGTGGATGGAAGGGTGAAACACAGCACTCCAGATTGTGGATGGAAGGGTGAAACACAGCACTCCAGATTGTGGATGGAAGGGTGAAACACAGCACTCCAGATTGTGGATGGAAGGGTGAAACACAGCACTCCAGATTGTGGATGGAAGGGTGAAACACAGCACTCCAGATTGTGGATGGAAGGGTGAAACACAGCACTCCAGATTGTGGATGGAAGGGTGAAACACAGCACTCCAGATTGTGGATGGAAGGGTGAAACACAGCACTCCAGATTGTGGATGGAAGGGTGAAACACAGCACTCCAGATTGTGGATGGAAGGGTGAAACACAGCACTCCAGATTGTGGATGGAAGGGTGAAACACAGCACTCCAGATTGTGGATGGAAGGGTGAAACACAGCACTCCAGATTGTGGATGGAAGGGTGAAACACAGCACTCCAGATTGTGGATGGAAGGGTGAAACACAGCACTCCAGATTGTGGATGGAAGGGTGAAACACAGCACTCCAGATTGTGGATGGAAGGGTGAAACACAGCACTCTAGATTGTGGAAAGAAGGGTGAAACACAGCACTCCAGATTGTGGATGGAAGGGTGAAACACAGCACTCCAGATTGTGGATGGAAGGGTGAAACACAGCACTCCAGATTGTGGATGGAAGGGTGAAACACAGCACTCCAGATTGTGGATGGAAGGGTGAAACACAGCACTCCAGATTGATAATGAAGACACCAAATGTAAACAAGTCGAAAAGCCGAGAAGAAAGACCGCACATCGAGAATATCCAGACTTAGATCCTCTCTCCTGATCACGATGAACGGAGGGTTGATGGGATGAAGGAGACACGAGGAGAACGGAGGATTGATGGGATGAAGGAGGATTGATGGGATGAAGGAGACACGAGGAGAACGGAGGATTGATGGGATAACGGAGGGTTGATGGGATGAAGGAGACACGAGGAGAACGGAGGATTGATGGGATGAAGGAGACACGAGGAGAACGGAGGATTGATGGGATGAAGGAGGATTGATGGGATGAAGGAGACACGAGGAGAACGGAGGATTGATGGGATGAAGGAGACACGAGGAGAACGGAGGATTGATGGGATAACGGAGGATTGATGGGATGAAGGAGACACGAGGAGAACGGAGGATTGATGGGATGAAGGAGACACGAGGAGAACGGAGGATTGATGGGATGAAGGAGACACGAGGAGAACGGAGGGTTGATGGGATGAAGGAGACACGAGGAGAACGGAGGATTGATGGGATGAAGGGGACACGAGGAGAACGGAGGATTGAAGGAGACACGAGGAGAACGGGGGATTCATGGGATGGAGGATTGATGGGATGGAGGATTGATGGGATGAAGGAAACACGAGGAGAACGGAGGATTGATGGGATGAAGGAGACACGAGGAGAACGGAGGATTGATGGGATGAAGGAGACACTAGGAGAACGGAGGATTGATGGGATGAAGGAGACACGAGGAGAACGGAGGATTGATGGGATGAAGGAGACACGAGGAGAACGGAGGATTGATGGGATGAAGGAAACACGAGGAGAACGGAGGGTTGATGGGATGGAGGAGACACGAGGAGAACGGAGGATTGATGGGATGAAGGAGACACGAGGAGAACGGAGGATTGATGGGATGAAGGAGACACGAGGAGAACGGAGGATTGATGGGATGAAGGAAGCACTAGGAGAACGGAGGGTTGATGGGATGGAGGAGACACGAGGAGAACGGAGGGTTGATGGGATGAAGGAGACACGAGGAGAACGGAGGGTTGATGGGATGAAGGAGACACGAGGAGAACGGAGGATTGATGGGATGAAGGAGACACGAGGAGAACGGAGGGTTGATGGGATGAAGGAGACACGAGGAGAACGGAGGATTGATGGGATGAAGGAGACACGAGGAGAACGGAGGGTTGATGGGATGAAGGAGACACGAGGAGAACGGAGGATTGATGGGATGAAGGAGACACGAGGAGAACGGAGGGTTGATGGGATGAAGGAGACACGAGAAGAACGGAGGACTGATATGATAGACGATTGATGGGATGGAGGACTGATGGGATGGAGGATTGATGGGATGGAGGACTGATGGGATGGAGGACTGATGGGATGGAGGATTGATGGGATGGAGGATTGATGGGATGGAGGATTGATGGGATGGAGGATTGATGGGATGGAGGACTGATGGGATGGAGGATTGATGGGATGGAGGACTGATGGGATGGAGGATTGATGGGATGGAGGATTGATGGGATGGAGGATTGATGGGATGGAGGATTGATGGGATGAAGGATTGATGGGATGGAGGATTGATTGGATGAAGGATTGATGGGATGGAGGATTGATGGGATGGAGGATTGATGGGATGGAGGATTGATGGGATGGAGGATTGATGGGATGGAGGATTGATGGGATGGAGGATTGATGTAATGGAGGAATGATGGGATGGAGGATTGATGGGATGGAGGATGGAGGATGGAAGATGGAGGATGATGGATGATGGATGAGAATGGAGGATGAAGAATGATAGAGGAGGATGGAGCAGGATGGAGGACGGAGGATGAAGGATGGAGGATGGAGGGTGATCGAAGATTGTGGATGGAGGATAATAGAGGATGGAGGATGAATAAGGATGAAGGTTGGAAGATAGATGATGAATGATGAAAGAGGATGGAGGAGGATGGAGGGTGAATGAGGATGGAGGATGGATGATAATTGAGGAGGATTCAGGAGGATGGAGAATGGAGGATGGAGAATGGCGAATTGAGGATGGCGGATGGAGAATTGAGGATGGAGGATGGATGGAGGAGGATGTAGGATAGAGGATGGATGAGAAGGATGGAGGAGGATGAAGGAAATGGAGGAGGATGGAGGAGGATGGGACAGGAGATGGTGGATGGAGAATTGATGATGGAGGATGGAGGATGATGGAGGATAATGGGGGTGGATGGAGGATGGATGGAGGAGGATGTAGGAGGATGTAGGATAGAGGATGGATGAGAAGGATGGATGAGGATGAAGGAAATGGAGGAGGATGGAGGAGGATGGGACAGGAGATGGAGGATGGAGAATGGAGAATAGAGGATGGTGGATGGAAAATTGAGGATGGAGGATGGAGGATGATGGAGGATAATGGGGGTGGATGGAAGATGGATGGAGGAGGATGTAGGAAGATGTAGGATAGAGGATGCATGAGAAGGATGGAGGATGATGAAGGAAAATGGAGGAGGATGGAGGAGGATGGGACAGGAGATGGAGGATGGAGAATGGAGAATAGAGGATGGTGGATGGAAAATTGAGGATGGAGGATGGAGGAGGATGGAAGAGGATGGAGGAGGATGGAGAATGGAGGATGGAGGATGATGAAGGAGGATGGAAGATGGATGGAAGAGGATGGAGGATGGAGGATGAGAGAGGATGGAGGAGGATGGATGATGATGGAGGTAGATTGAGGATGGAGGATGGATGGAGGGGGATGTAGGATGGAGGATTGATGAAAAGGATGGAGGAGGATGGAGGAGGATGGTAGAGGAGGATGGATGATGGATGATGGAGAATTAAGGATGGAGAATGGAGGAGGATGGAGGATGGAGTAAGATGAAGGTGGATGGAGGATGGAGGATGGATGGAAGAGGATGGAGGATGTAGGATGGATGAGAAGGATGGAGGAGGATGTGAGAGGAGGATGGTGGAGGAGGATGGAGGAGAATGAAGGGACAGGACGGAGGAGAATGGAGGAGGATGGGGGAGGAATGAGGAGGATGGAGGAGGACAGAGGATGAAGGATGGAGGAGGATGGAGGATGGAAAATAGAGGGTGGAGGATTGAAGGGGATGGAGGATGGAGGATGATGGAGGATTGAGGGGGATGGATGATGGAGGATGATGGAGGATGGAAAAGGATGGAGGATGGAGGAGGAGGATTGAGGATGGAGGAGAAGGATGGAGGAGGATGCAGGATGATTGAGGAGGATGGAGGAGGATTGAGGAGGATGGAAAATGGAGGAGGATGGAAGATGATGGAGGAGGAAAATGGAGAATGGAGGATGGAGGATGGAGGGGGATGGAGAATGGAGGATAATGGAGGATGGATGATGATGGAGGATGTTGGATGATTATGAAGGATGGATGATTGAGAATGATGAATGATGGATAATGGATGATGATGACGGAGGAAGATGGATGATGGATGATGATGGAGAATATAGGATGGAAGATGATGGAGTATGGAGGATAGAGGATGGTGGGAGACAAATGATGATGGAGGATGGAGGATTCAGGATGGAGGAGGATGGATGATGGACAAGGATGGATGATGGATGATAGATAATGTTGAAGTATGGAGGATGGATGATGATGGAGGATGGAGGATGGAGGAGGATGGAGTATGGAGGAGGATGGAGGATGATGGATAATGGATGATGGATGATGATGCAGGATGGAGGATTGTATTATGATGATGGAGGATGGAGGATGAATGATAATGGAGGATGGAAAATGGATGAGGATGGAGGATGGAGTATGATGGAGAAAGGAGGATGAAGGATGATGAAGGATGGAAGATTGTGTGAAAAATGGAGGATGGAGGATGGATGATAATGGAGGATGGAGGATTGTATGATGATGGAGGATGGAGGATGATGGAAGATGGAGGATGGACGGATGGAGGATGGATGATGATGGATAATGGTTGATTGTATGATGATGGAGGATGGAGGACGATGGAAGATGCAGGATGGAGGATGGAATATTGAGGAGGATGGAGGATGGAGGAGGATGGAGGACGATAGAGTATGGAGGAGGATGAAGGAGGATGGAGGATGGAGGAGGAGGGACTGAGGATGGAGGATGGAGGATGATGGAGGATATATGGATGATGATGAAGGATGGAAGATTGAGGATGGAGGAGAAGAGAATGAGGATGGAGGGTGGAGAAGGATGGACTGAGGATGGAGGATTGAGGATGGAGGATTGGCAGAAGGGACTGGGGATGGAGGATGGAGGATGGCAGAAGGGACTGGAGGATGGAGGATGGAGGATTGGCAGAAGGGACTGGGGATGGAGGATGGAGGATTGGCAGAAGGGACTGGGGATGGAGGATGGAGGATTGGCAGAAGGGACTGGGGATGGAGGATGGAGGATTGGCAGAAGGGACTGGGGATGGAGGATGGAGGATTGGCAGAAGGGACTGGGGATGGAGGATGGAGGATTGGCAGAAGGGACTGGGGATGGAGGATGGAGGATTGGCAGAAGGGACTGGGAATGGAGCATGGAGGATTGGCAGAAGGGACTGGGATGGAGGATGGAGGATTGGCAGAAGGGACTGGGGATGGAGGATGGAGGATTGGCAGAAGGGACTGGGGATGGAGGATGGAGGATTGGCAGAAGGGACTGGGGATGGAGGATGGAGGATTGCCAGAAGGGACTGGGGATGGAGGATTGCCAGAAGGGACTGGGGATGGAGGATGGAGGATTGCAGAAGGGACTGGGGATGGAGGATGGAGGATTGGCAGAAGGGACTGAGGATGGAGGATGGAGGATTGGCAGAAGGGACTGGGGATGGAGGATGGAGGATTGCCAGAAGGGACTGGGGATGGAGGATGGAGGATTGGCAGAAGGGACTGGGGATGGAGGATGGAGGATTGGCAGAAGGGACTGGGGATGGAGGATGGAGGATTGGCAGAAGGGACTGGGATGGAGGATGGAGGATTGGCAGAAGGGACTGGGGATGGAGGATGGAGGATTGGCAGAAGGGACTGGGGATGGAGGATGGAGGATTGGCAGAAGGGACTGGGGATGGAGGATGGAGGATTGGCAGAAGGGACTGGGGATGGAGGATGGAGGATTGGCAGAAGGGACTGGGGATGGAGGATGGAGGATTGGCAGAAGGGACTGGGGATGGAGGATGGAGGATTGGCAGAAGGGACTGGGGATGGAGGATGGAGGATTGGCAGAAGGGACTGGGGATGGAGGATGGAGGATTGGCAGAAGGGACTGGGGATGGAGGATGGAGGATTGGCAGAAGGGACTGGGGATGGAGGATGGAGGATTGGCAGAAGGGACTGGGGATGGAGGATGGAGGATTGGCAGAAGGGACTGGGATGGAGGATGGAGGATTGGCAGAAGGGACTGGGATGAGGATGGAGGATTGGCAGAAGGGACTAAGGATGGAGGATGGAGGATTGCCAGAAGGGACTGGGGATGGAGGATTGCCAGAAGGGACTGGGGATGGAGAATGGAAGATTGGCAGAAGGGACTGGGGATGGAGAATGGTAGATTGGCAGAAGGGACTGGGGATGGAGAATGGAAGATTGGCAGAAGGGACTGGGGATGGAGGATGGAGGATTGGCAGAAGGGACTGGGGATGGATGATGGAGGATTGCCAGAAGGGACTAAGGATTGAGGATGGAGGATTGGCAGAAGGGACTGGGGATGGAGGATGGAGGATTGGCAGAAGGGACTGGGGATGGAGGATGGAGGATTGCCAGAAGGGACTAAGGATGGAGGATGGAGGATTGGCAGAAGGGACTGGGAATGGATGATGGAGGATTGCCAGAAGGGACTAAGGATTGAGGATGGAGGATTGGCAGAAGGGACTGGCGATGGAGGATGGAGAATTGGCAGGAGGGACTGCAGATGGAGGATGGAGGATTGGCAGGAGGATTGGCAGAAGGAACTGAGGATGGAGGAGGAGGATTGGCAGGAGGGACTGGGGATGGAGGAGGATTGGCAGGAGGAACTGAGGATGGAGGAGGAGGATTGGCAGGAGGGACAGAGGATGGAGGAGGAGGATTGGCAGGAGGGACAGAGGATGGAGGAGGAGGATGGACTGATCATGATGAGGGACTGAGAAAGGAGAAGGAGGATGGAATGATGATGATGAGGGATTGAGGTTGGAAGAGAAGGAGGGACTGAGAAGGAGAAGCGGCTGAGGAGGGAGGAGGAGGGACTGATGATGATGAGGAGGAGGATGTACCGATATTGATGAAGGACTAAGGAGGGAGGAGGATGAACTGAGGAGGAGTAGGGACTGAGGAGGGAGGAAGATGGACTGAGGAGGAGGAGGGACTCTGGAAGGATGGGGATGGACTGATGATGATGAGTAACTGAGCAGGGAGGAGGATAGACTGATGAGAATGGGAATGAGGAAGATGGAGGGTGGATAAGGAAGGAGAGTGGAGGATGGAGGATGGAGGTAAGAGGATGGAGGAGGATGGAGGATGGAGGAAGAAGTAGGATGGAGGAGGATGTAGGAGGATGTAGGATGGAGGAGGATGGAGGAGGATATGGAGGAGGATGGAGGATGATCGAAGATGATGGAGGAGGATGGAGGAGGATGGAGGAAGATGAAGGATGGAGGAGGATGAAGGAGGATGGAGGAGAATAGAGGAGGATGGACGATGGACGATGATGGACGGAGGAGGATGGAGGATGGAGGAGGATGTGGGATGGAGGATTGATGATGATGGAGGATGGCGGATGATGGAGAATGGAGGATGGAGGATGCATGAGGATGGAGGATGGAGGATGGAGGATGATGATGGAGGATGGAGGATGAATGATGATGGACGATGGAGGATGGGTGATGATAGAGAATGGAGGATGAATGAGGTTGGAGGATGGAGGATGTGTTGCACTCTTCTCTTGTTGTACGGGGGTTCTCCTAGCTTATGCTGGGAAGTCGAAGTTACGAACACTGGTGGTCGTTTTCGATAAACTTTATTCATGCACGGGTTGATACACAGCGTTGACAATAAGTAGTGTCGTCGTACTCGCTTCACTCTACCCGCAGTGCCGCAGAGGACTCGCTCCTTACAAAGCTAAGCTCTCACCTTAACTCTGTCGCATCTGCTGCTCGTGTCTCACTCGTCTCTCTCTCTCTCTCTCTCTCTCTCTCTCTCGCTTTGTCGCTCCTTATATACCTAACCCCAGGTTCCAGATCTTTCGTGAATGCGGCACAGTCTCTAAAAAGTCGAGCTCTAAATAGACTGACGTCACGTGACACAGCAAGATAATTTTAGCCCGATTTGACCGCGTGCAAGGGCAATGACCTGACCGATATAAACAAAACCAACCGTCCCGCATGATCTAGAACCTTCACAACAGATGGATGAGGATGGAGGATGGGGCGATGATAGAGGATGGAGAATGGATGATGATGGAGAATGGATGATGATAAGGGATGGATGAGGATGGAAGATGATGGAAGTAAATGATGGAGGATGCAGGAGAATGGAGGATGCAAGATGATGGAGGATGGGGGATGGATTATGATGGAGAATGGAAGATGATGGAGGATGGAGGAGGATGAAGGTTGAAGGATGATGGAGAATAGAGGATTCAAGATGGAGGATAGAGGAGAATGGACGATGGAGGATGATGAAGATTGAGGATTAAGGATGATGGAAGATGGAGGAGGATGGAGGATGAAAAATGGAGGAGGATGGAGGAGGATGAAGGATGGAGGAGTATGGAGGATGAAGGAGGATGAAAAAGGATGGAGAATGGAGGAGGGTGGAAGATGGTGGATGGAGAATGGAGGATGGAGGATGGAGGATGGAGAAGGAGGTACTGAGGATGGAAGACGGAGGATGGAAAAGGAGGGACTGAGGATGGAGGATAAAGGATGGAGGAGGAGGGACTGAGGATGGAGTATAGAGGAGGAGGGACTGAGAATAGAGGATTGAGGATGGAGGAGGAGGGACTGGGGATGGAGGATTCAGGATGGAAGAGGAGGGATTGAGGATGGAGGATTGAGGATTGGCAGTAGGGGGACTGGGATAGAGGATTGAAGATTGGCAGGGGGAACTGAGGACGGAGAAGAAAAATTGGGGGAAGGAATTAAGGATGGAGGAGGAGAATTTGGAGGAGAAATTGAGAATGGAGGAGGAGAATTGGGAGGAGCGACTGAGGATGAAGGATTGGGGATTGGGAGGAGAAACTGAGTATGGAGGAGGAGGATTGGGAGGAGCGACAGAGGATGGAGGAAGAGGATTGGGAGGAGGGACTGAGGACGGAGGAGGGGGATTGGCAGGGGACTGAGGATGGAGGATGAAGAAATGGAGGAGGGACTGAGGATGGATGAGGAGGAGGATGGACTAAGGAGGAGGAGAGACTGAGGATGGGGGAGGAGGGACTGAGGAGGAGGGACTGAGGAAGGAAAAGGATGGACTGAGGAGGAGGAGGGACTAAGGAAGGAGGAGGGGGAGTGATGATGAGGAGGGACTGAGGAGGGAGGAGGAGGGACTGAGAAGGAGAAGGGACTGAGGAGGGAGGAGGAGGGACTGAGGAGGAGGAGGGATGAGGAGGGACTGAGGAGGAGGAGGAGGGACTGAGGAGGAGGGACTGAGGAGGGAGGAGGAGGGACTGAGGAGGAGGAGGGACTGAGGAGGGAGGAGGATAGGACTGAGGAGGAAGGGTGACTGAGTGATAACACTTTGTACTTAAATCTGTTGTCACAGTTTTCATGTACACAATTGTCCCCTTCAATGAAATCACATACATGGCCAGTCACAACAGTAACTTAATAGGTTTCCATGGCCAGTCACACACACACACACATATATACACACACACATACACACACATAAACACACACACACACACACACACACACACACACACACACACATGGGCCTGCGTGGACAGTTCCAAGAGCACCGCAATGCTTCACCTCACTAAGGGACAGCTGGCTTTCTAAAGCAGTCTCAGAATTTGAATAATCTGGTCAACTGGTCCTCTGGACTCATCCTCCCGGTGGCGGAACCTTGATATCAAATCATCATCATCATCATCA
>JAWQFJ010025745.1:150000-160377 GCA_034096865.1 Theodoxus fluviatilis | reverse complement strand
ATTTACGGAAGATGAAACATGCTGATATTCTGTTGTCTTCAGAGTCTTTACACAGCACGAAGTTCCATTTTGCAGCTCAACGTTAAGCTATTTCTTTTTTTCACACAGCTTGCCTTCACACACCATCTTCAGTCGTCACGCGTATTACTCAGTTGGTCCAAAATAAAGTACAAACTAAAACGAAATTGTAATGGAATTTAATCCTCAATCCACCACACTGATTTCATGTAGCTATTCTCATGCTCCAGTTCTGCGGTTGAAGATCGAAACTTCCTTATTTTATTAAGCAAAAAGGAGACGAGTTGGTCACAGTACTTAGAAACAAAGCTGGGAGTAGTCTCCCTTGCGATTAGTGTCAAAGGTCACTTCGCACAGAGAAGTTCCTGTCCCCATTCTGACACGCTGGCCGCCTGCTGGCAGCGTGGCGAAGATGGACGATAAGGAAGTTTGCTGTCAGGCGGGAAGGGAAGAAAGAAGAAGAAGAAGGGCGAGATGGTGGAGGCAGACAGGGGTGGCAGGCAGACGGGAAGAGGACATGGGGCTTTGGTCATCCCTCCTCCTTTTGAATGGCCTCCACGTTTACGTGGTAGAGTCAGTGAAGTGTTTCCCATACGACGACTCTGCATGCTGTCTTCCAGCATTTTGAATATATCTATCCACATCATCATCATCATCATCATCATCATCATCATCATCATCATCATCATCATCATCATCATCATTGTTATTAGTATTATCATTATCATTATTAGTATTGTTATTATTATTATTATTATTATTATTATTATTATTATTATTATTATTATTATTATTATTATTATTATTATTATTATTATTATTACCATTATCACTAAAAGTATTAATATCATCATCATCATCATCATCATCATCATCATCATCATCATCATCATCATTAGTAGTAGTAGTAGTAGTAGTAGTAGTAGTAGTAGTAGTAGTATCATTAGTATTAGTATTACTATTATTACTATCATCATTATTATCATGGTCGTTGTTGTTGTAGTCCTTGTTTTTGCTAATATTATTGTCAATATTTCAGCCTTGAGTCAGCTGGGGTATAAGAGGAGCGTCTCAAAGCCTTAGCACGATCTGCTGCGTTCGTCCACGGCTTACATAGAATGGTAGTTTCAAATGATAAATAAAGATTGCACAAACAATTTCAAGCATTTGATAAAGAACGTTGGTTACAATCTCAAGATCACGCATTACTGTGGCTTCAAAGTGTCATTGAAATAAAACATATAAGTGTGGTTTATTGATCAATTCTTCAAGGGATCACATCAACAAGAACGACTGTACATGCGCATGCATCGTATTATCATTATTTGTGTGTAAGGTGTTGGTGTCGTAGGTTGATTCCGCCTCCACCGTAAGCAGGAACGACAGGTCTGTTCTAAACTAAATAACACACACACACACACACACACACACTAATACCCACCCACACACTAATACCCACCCACCCACACACACTAATACCCACCCCCACCCCCACACACTAACACACACACACACACACACACACACACACACACACACACACACACACACCGGTGAATAGTAAGTGATGCTTGTAAATGATGTGAATCCTTTATTATAATTCTTTCTCTTCCATTCTTTCTTCATCTAACTTCCCCGACTCTTCACCCAACTCGTCACATCCATCGACCCCGCCATTTTTCAACCTCAGTTGCACTTACCGCAGGTATCTCCAACCACTTTGTTCGTCTGAATCCCTACCTATATCATGCCCCCTCCATCACATGTCCTTCAACACTACCCCTCCCAACCCAATTACCCTCCGCCTGGTCTTTCCCACCCCTTTCAACGATGTTCCCCGACAACTTTGGTTTCTATATCCCATATTCTCAACCTCTCCTCCTGGCCCTCTGCCCTTTCCCAAGCCTTCCCTCTTGCTGAGAGATGGTTTCCCGCCCCCCACTCCTTCCACCCTCCTCGTGTCTCACGCCCCTTCCTCGTCACAGGCTCTTCCATGCACCCAAGCCATCGACCTCACAGCTATGCCTTGTCTCCTGCCGTTTTCTGTGTCCCATCAATCTCGCCACGTCCGTTTTTTTTTTTACTGCGTCACTTGTAGGAGGCTTGCCAGGAACCCGCAGTGCCTGTCTCCGCGCGAGCTGCCACGTCCACCCCCTGGCCCCACCATCCTCCCGTCTCCTGCCTACAAATACTATCACCCCCCCCCCCCCCCTGTCTTTTGTTGGGGATTTTCGAAGGGAATCGCTTTAATATCTATCTCCCCGTGAGGGCAGTTATCCCCTCGCTTTATTGCTCCCGGGCTCTGCGCCACTGTCTTCCGGACAAAGTAGCCGCAGCAGAAATGCCCGGATGTTTATTGGCTTGTCTGCGCCATTACGTGCCTTGCCTTCCCAAACAAATGGGTCACTGAAATCTTTATTATTCCATAACTTACGTGCCCCGTTTGGAATCGACACCCCCTGGTAGGCATCGAGCAGCTTATTGCGGGTGGAGGGGGAGAGAGAGAGTGTGTGGATAAGAAGGGAAGAGACCGCAGAGAGAAAGATGCGGAGGATGAGTGAAGCAGTGCGGGGGTGAGGGTGGGGGTGGGGAGGATGGGAGAGAGAGTGCAGGAGAAATGAAGGGACAGAGAGGAAGGTGTGTGTAGAGAAGCGGGCGGGAAAGGAGAAATTGGAAAGAAGCCTTTTTTTAAGGGCGAGAGGAAAAGGCGAGGACATCGAAATAATTCCTGTATAGAAACTATTTATTTTAGAAGGCAAGACTTAAAACACGAGGACTGCGTCATGACGAAAAGATGTAGAGTATCTTTGGTAGGGCAAAAATTGTATTCGTGCTACGAGGCTTGGCATAGTTAGAAATTGCAAAAAGAGAGAGCCAGATCAATAATAGATCCATTCTGTGAACCCGAGTCAGTATTGACTCTGGCACAGTTCGCAATGAATGCATAATTGATTTGACCCTTCGCATTACAGCATTGCGCCAAAAATAGTTCGTTCTAATACTATTTTTCTCCACTTTTTACAGAAATCATTCAGATGTCAAAACTTGTTTCCATTTCAACACAAACATTTTTTTAAATCGAATAAACGCTTGTTCATTGCCTCAACAAGAGTAAGTTAAGAGTTTTGTGCGAAATAGTCTTAGAACTACTTTAGCGGAGTATGTCAGAGAGCAGATCGATTATCCACAAACCTCTCGTGTGACCTCCATTTGCATATTTCGAACGAAAACCTTCCATCACGTGATGTCAACTGGGCTAAAGATACTTTCGCCGGTAATCGAAGTCTCTAGTGAACTAGAATGTAATCGATCTTGTGCTTAAAAAACTGTTGAACAGATGAGTCGATTTTTTTAATACTGAGAAAGCACGACGACGATTTATGTAGGGGAAGCGAGTGAGGACGAGGAAAAAACGGACACGAACACTATGAACTAGTTGTGAAAATAAGTTGAAAGCTCAGTAAATGATGAACACTTTAAACATTAATTTCACCAAAAGATATTAAGTCCACATGTACTGCGAAACTGCTGTTGTCGCTTGCGACAGGCCACCCCCATTGCGACACGAAATGAAACTGACAGACTGATTCAAGCTTTGAACACAACTGCAACCCGTAATGTGTAAACGAGAGAGGGGAAAAGGAACTCTATAAATCAAAGACATTTAATGAAGGTAAAGTTAACTGTATCAAGGAACTGTCAACTGCCATTGAGTGACATCCCTGTGACTTAGCTTGAAAGCTGGTGGGGGCATTTGAGTGGCGATATCTGCATGTTACACTCTAAACTGAAAAAAATGAGAACTGAGTTCAAGGCAGGTCGTCGGTATGACCTTATATAATTGTGATTACATTCAAAATTAATCGATATCAAACGTGATTACATCTGGGCTCATATGTCAGTACGGAAAATCCTTCAGTTTAGGCAGAATGAAACTTTCGACGTATATGTGAGTGCATCGTATGTAGAATAGAATATTTGCACGCCTACGTTTTCCATGCCGGCTCTTTTCTCAGAAAAACGCGAGAAATAGAGAAATTTTGACAGTGACGCAGTAGAAACTAGAGAGACAGCTCCTCTCTTCCTTAAATCCCATGTATCCATGGAGACCAAGGTGGTTACCGTGCACTAACAAAGCTCCATTCGCGAGAGCTGACTTCTGTCTGACACTTCGAGCAATTCTCAATTCTCTCTCTCTCTCTTTCTCTCTCTCTCTCTCTCTCTCTCTCTCTCTCTCTCTCTCTGCGCCACAAAAATTACAATGTGACTCTCAAAATCGTACAACAAACACCAAGATACATTGTTGTTGACGAATACGTGTGCTCATCGGATATAGATGACTCAGTCACCAACGTTACTGAGTCTCAGGCACTTGTTCCAAACTTGGAATCACAGGTGACAGCACCAGTCGATCACCGGCCTCCTGCGTCGCACCCGCAGTCTTTGGCGCCTGCGAGTACGAACCCATCCCGAGGACCAAAGAAGCAGAGTACTTTGAATAACTGGTTAAGTTCGGGTATTACGCCCAGAGGAGTCTTGGAAGGTACAGAGCAGAATGGTGATGCAGTCGCAGACCGTAGCGGGAGCCCGGAAATCGATGGATCGCTGATGTCCAGTGGTGCAGACCTCAACGACAGTCAACCTTCGAACTATGGTGGTGTTGAAGTCCTAAGGACTTTTACAGCCAGTGGAACCAACCGTTCCTTGTGGGACGGGCGACTGCGCCGTACAGTAGCTTCGACTTCACGGGAAGCCGACCCTCCAAGAAAATGACGCGAGGGCCGACCCCCGACGGATGGGGGCGATCCCTGCTACCGGCACTGTGTACCAGGGAGAGGATCTTCGGCATCAGACCATGCCAGTTTGCGCATGCTTTCGTGGAACGTTGAAGGTCTCGCGTCGAAACTGGGCGGGCCGGGGTTCTCCGACTACCTTTCATCTTTCGACATTTGCTGCTTAGTAGAGACCTTCACCTGTGAAAACTTTGACTTCTCAACATACTCCGATAACTACATCGTGTTTCATGCCGCAGCTAGGAAACTCTCCAAACACGGTCGCAGATCAGGAGGAGTGGCTGTGCTGGTTAAAAGGTCAATTGCTCAGTGTGTATCTGTTGTAAACCTTAATGTTGACAATCTGCTTGCTCTCAGGGTTTCAAACTTTGCTGATATTGTTATTCTATGCATCTACGTTCCTCCAAAAGATTCTCCGTACTATACGAGTAGGGATACAAAGTGCAGCATCACTCACCTAGAAGACGCTATTCTCCGATGCCAAGAATCCTTCCCGAAATCGTCCCTAATAATCTGTGGAGATTTAAACGCAAGAGTAGGGAACTGGGATATACGGAGTGTGAGTACTGTTCAGGATGATGATGTCGCTTGGCGGGAGGAGGACAACGAATATAAATGTCCCAACCTTAGGCAGACCAGAAGGTCCCAGGATAATGCTGTCAACAGTTTTGGCGACATCCTGAAAAGTCTATGTCTGATTCATGGTCTCTTGATATTAAATGGATGTACCCATGGTGACGGCGAGGGACGATACACCTACTTATCGCCCCATGGTGACAGTGTCATTGACTACTGCTTAATAGATGCTGGCTATTGTAATCCAGTAGATCTCGTTGTCAATCATAGGATAGAAAGTCATCACATGCCACTAGAGATCCAAATAGGGCATGTAAACAACAAGTTCTCAGATGTAATTCCTAAAATTACCTATGTAACTAAAACATACTGGGACTCAACAAAGGCTAATGAATTTTTGGAAAGTATGAGTTCCCCCGAGTTTGAGATGCAGCTAGAGAAAGCTTTTAACATGATAGACACATCTGTTGAAACGGCCCTTCAGTTGTTTAACTCGGCTATCCTTTCTTGTGCAAAATGTATGGAGAGGAAGGTGTCTCTCTCTCTGCGTCTACGCTCTCCTTAACATTGAGTTTCTTCAGATCCTATTTTGGCATGAAAAACAAATATACAGGTGGGGAGAGACGGAAGTTGCTGGATGGATGGAGAAAACGACTGCAAAGGATAAGTATGCGGATGGATGTGAGGGATGGGGAGAGAGAGGGGGGGAGAGGGAGAGGGAGGGAGAGAGAGAGAGAGAGAGAGAGAGAGAGAGAGAGAGAGAGAGAGAGAGAGAGAGAGACAGACAGACGGCTGCAAACATATGCACAGAAAGACACTCTTGTGGACAGAGAAAAGAGGGTCGCAGAGAAGAGCAGGTGGGTGGAGACTTTATTGGATTAATCTGCTTGGGGAGGAGTTCAATTATCAGGTTGCGTGTCAAAATTTACTGCCGCGACGCTATCTCGGCTGAGGCGTCCGACATCTGCAGGAACAGCAAACAAGCAAATTGAATTAGGCAGGGGAGGGGAAGGGAACACTGGTTACAGGAACAGAGTTGCCTCTACCAAGACAACGTGTCTTGGCTTTGAGAGGCGTTCATTAGCGATCGTGTAGCGTTGCTCTCCCCATGAATCTGACTCGTCGTCCTCCACCACTCTGCACAATTTCTCCTTGTCTCCCTCCTCCCTCCCCCTCTCCCCCGTTTCACCCCCCCCCCCTTCCTCCTTTCTCCCCCTCTCCCCCGTTTCACTCACCCCCCTTCCTCCTCCCTTTCATGAGCTTCCCAGCACACCACTCCAACCCCCTCCATCAACACTTCAGGCCTCATCATCACCCCCCTTTCCACCCAACTTGCACCTTGTTGACAACCGGTCTGCACTGCAACCACCCCCTCACACACGCCCACCCCCTGCTCCTACCCCCACTTCCACCATCACTCCCACCATCACTCTCACCCCCACTCCCACCTCCTCTTCCACTCCCACTCCCACCCCCTACTCTCACCCCCACTCCCACCATCACTCCCACTATCACCCCCACGTCCACTCCCACCATCACTCCCACCATCACTCCCACCATCACTCCCACCCCCATTCCCTTCATCACTCCCATCATCACTCCCACCCCCACTCCCACCCCCACCCCCACTCCAACCATCACTCCCACCATCACTTCCACCCCCACTCCCCCACTCCCACCATCACTCCCACCGCCACTACCACCCCCACTCCCACCCCATTCCCACCCCACCCCCACTCCAACCATCACTCCCACCATCACTTCCACCCCCACTCCCACCCCCACTCCCACCATCACTCCCATCGCCACTACCACCTCCACTCCCACCCCCATTCCCATCCCCTCTCCCACCATCACTCCCACCGCCACTCCCACCACCATTCCCACCCCCTCTCCCACCATCACTTCCACCCCCACTCCCACTCCGACCATCACTTCCACCCCCACTCCACCCCACACTCCACCCCCACTCCCACCCCCTTCCCACCACCACTCTCACCGCCACTCCCACCCCCATTCTCACCATCACGCCCACCATCACTTCCACCCCCACTCCCACCCCCACTCCTACCCCCACTCCCACCCCCACTTCCATCATCACTCCCACCCTCCCTCCCACCCCTACTCTCACCCCCTACTCCCACCCCCACACCCAGGCTATAGCCAATCACACGCCGAAAGTATGGTTGCAACGCACAACTCGATATGTTGCTGTTTTTAAATCCCATTGCGGTTAGTATTCAACACGTGTTTGATATGTCACTTATTCAGACTTGCTATGCCCGATGTCTGTACTGTACCATCAATCAAATGATCACAATCCTGAGAAGAAAGATGGTACGTGAAAACAAGTAATTCGCGAACCAAGAAGCTATTTTAAAAAACAACCCATTATTGTGTCTTAAAAATATAATCTTGTGGAATTTACCCCGGGTCACCGCTATGCAGCGTCTTGTAACCAGTTCTGCTCGATTCCCAGTAGGAGAGGCAACGCACCCTGCCCAAGTTACAACTCTAAGATCCAGCTTCGAACATCGCACACTGGAAATGAGCCCCGACAGATTAGAGCTTTACTTCCATAGAATCCTATAATCACAACAAAGTGCAGGGCTGTCTTTTCAGACTTGGTGCATTGCGACTTGAGATGTTATCCGAGTCCGTCACAGCGAGGCGTGGCGGTGATAGAGCGTTGAGTTTCACTGAGTTCCGAGCACCTTTACGTGGTTGATTGCACGCCTCCTCATCTGACCTGTCTTCAGCTGCTGGCCAGCCTCTAACAAGACGCTAACCAGGTGGCTGATGTGGGAAGATGATATCAAAGATGAAGGAAGGTGGAGACGTAGACAGTTTGATGAGGGGCCCAGGCGTCAACGACCGTTTCTAATCAACAGCTTAAGGAAATCTTGGCGTGTGATCTTGTAAACATTTCTTCTGCCACGCGTGGCAGAGTGCTAATGATCTTTTGATCACAGATCTTTCTGAATCGGATGTCCAGTGTATGACTGTATCTGCCTGTGATTGATGTTCATTCTGTTTGGTATGGGACACTTGGTAAAATATGCAGACATTCTGAGGTCCATTCTTGAAAATTCGCACCGTCTGAATGGTGTCCACACATGAAACCCTCTCAATATTGCAACGTTTTTTTCTGGTGCAGATACGGAGTACGCCACTTGTTTGACTGAAAGAGAAAGATATTAAGAAGAATACTGGAGAAAAAAAAACCGAACCATTGGGAAAATTGTAAAATAAATTTTAAGAGCTCATGTTGGTGAGTACTCGCCTGACAGACACTTTGATAAACATTCTTGTCGTCGAGCTCTGCCTCCTCGGCTCCGGGGTCAAAGTATCACCTTGTCGTGAATTTGCCTGTATTTTCTCTTGTCCACCTCTTCCATTCCCTCGCGTAAGATCGCTCCTCTAGCGTACGCTGGTATGTGCCAAGGAGTTTTCTTCAAGCATGGCACACGTTCAGTAAGCTATCCGCCTTGAGAAGATTTATTCCACCGAAACGTGATGGCCCGTTCTACCAAAGTAACCTGTCCGATGAATGAATGAATGATTAAATAATGAACGACTGAACGAACGAATGAATGAATGAACGAACGAATGAATTGATAAGTTACACGGCCTATCAGCTGTGTAGGCTATGTACGGCAATTGACCACACAAAAATCAAAAGCGGTGGATTGAGCAAGAGCACTCTCTGGTGATGCCAACGCAACCAGCCGACCAGAGGGACTGCGCACCATAATCTTCATTTGATCTGATTAGTACAGTACAACGCAGTGCCACATAATACAACCCAACACAACCCAACACAACACAACACAACACAACACAACACAACACAACACAACACAACACAACATAAAGCAACATAACACAACACAACACAACAAACACAAATTAGCACACCACAATAAAAAGACGATACAACACCATCCCATCAAACCACAGTAAACCAACCCCACACATCATAACGCCAGATAATACTTACAGCACAATGCAGTGTTTAACATACAGAGACAAAGCCCTGCAAAGGGACAGGCAGTACAAATGTGGGACCACAGGCGGGCAGTGAACCCGCGACCTTTCGGTTAGAGTCCGAAATGCTCAACACATTGCAACGCCAGATAACACACACAACACATTGCAACGCCAGATAACACATACAACACATTGCAACGCCAGATAACACATACAACACATTGCAACGCCAGATGACATATACAACACATTACAACGCCAGATAACACATAAAACACATTGTAACGCCAGATAACACAACACATTGCAACACCAGATAACACAACACATTGCAACGCCAGATAACACATACAACAAATTGCAACGCCAGATAACACATACAACACATTGCAACGCCAGATAACACATACAACACATTGCAACGCCAGATAACACATACAGCACATTGGAAAGCCAGATAACACATTGCAACGCCAGATGACATATACAACACATTACAACGCCAGATAACACATACAACACATTGGAAAGCCAGATAACACATTGCAACGTCAGATGACATATACAACACATTACAACGCCAGATAACACATACAACACATTGTAACGCCAGATAACACATTGTAACGCCAGATAACACAACACATTGCAACGCCAGATAACACAACACATTGCAACGCCAGATAACACATACAACAAATTGCAACGCCAGATAACACATACAACACATTGCAACGCCAGATAGCATACAACATATTGCAACGCCAGATAACACATACAACATATTGCAACGCCAAATAACACATACAACACATTGGAAAGCATATGATTCAAACCAACGAGAGGGGATACGACATGATGCGATGAGTCGCCGCAATATGCCACTCCATCCAAATCATGAAAAGGTATTCAACACAACACATATACTACACAACAGAACAGAACACACACCACAGCACAATACACATTTATTTACAATAGAACACGTCACACCACAACA
>JAWQFJ010025745.1:137500-145000 GCA_034096865.1 Theodoxus fluviatilis | reverse complement strand
TCCAAAAGCATTAATGTTACAATCCTGAGACGCACGGCAGCTGAATTGATCAGACAGAACATCACGTAGATCACACTGGTCATGGTATTTAAGTTGCCTGTTCTTGCATTGAAATCACCGCACAAAATCAAGGCAGAATCTCTGTATTTAACTCGGACAAGTATCTTTACCATTATAGTATGGAGATCCAGAGCTTGCGAGGATTACATCAGATTCTTTACCAAAATAATAGGTGTGGGTTAATGCTGAAAACCAGCAAGTTGTCGTGGCTACCAACGACTGTAAACTATTCAGAGTAGCATTATTTTACAAAACAAATTACTCATCCAGAGCGTCTTCCTGTATGTGATACTTTCTGCGCTGGACCAATATAACAATCATAGTCGTAAAACATATGTGAGCAGTCAAAATATTCTAGATGTGATTCAGTTAGGCATATGAAATAAAAATTGTGTAGATAAGGTACAAAGTCAGGTTCATCTAGCTTGGATATGAATCCATCAATGTTCCAATTCAACAGCCTAAATATACCTGCGGATGTAGTTGCATCGTCAGTGTAGTTGGGAGCTTCAGTGCCTTGGCCACCCCCCTATCTGGAGTGGTCATGCCGTTTCACGTTGCGTCGTTGTCGCTGTGATTGGGGTCTGTTGTTGGTGCCGCCGGTGTTGGCGGCATGTGAGGCGTATGGGCTTGAGTCCGACCCAGTGTAAGTACTCCTGGGCCGGAGGCTGAAATCATTGCTCACGTCGGATCTCGAGCTGAGGCTGGTGGTGGTTACGGGATCTGTGGCGGTAGGTGGCTATGTCCTCAACGCCGAAGACGGTCCAGAGGCAGCGGGTCCTGACTCGGGGCCGGTTGGCCCTGGGGACTCGGGGCTGACGTCAGGGGCACGCTTCCAGTGGTTATCTGCAATCAGTTCCAGTCCTGGACTTGCCACCGAAGACGGTCTACAGCCTCCTGTGAGACCGGGAACAGGAGTGTGTGTGTGTGTGTGTGTGTGTGTGTGTGTGTGTGTGAGAGAGAGAGAGAGAGAGAGAGAGAGAGAGAGGGAGAGAGAGAGCGTGTGGGTGTGAGTGTGAGAGTGAGTGTGAGTGTGAGTGTGAGTGTGAGTGTGAGAGAGTGAGAGAGATTTGGAGAAGGAGAGAGTGTTTTTCATGGATTCGATTGCCTTGCATTTTTCATTGCTTTATTATAATCAGTTTATGGAAATACAATTGATGACTTTTCATTTTGCCACATCAAATTTAAGTTTTAATACAGTTCTGTACTCAGGTTCCACATGAATATTCATGTATATATGTGGTCTGCAAAGATGCAGCTCATTCAGCATTGTTGCTAATGTTGTTGTTATGTGTTGTTGTCTATTTACACTGCTGTTGTAGATCCGGTCATAACAAAATGTGTGCGCTTTCTTTATTGCTCTGTCTTTTTACTTTCTGTTGCTTTAATAAATGTTTACGCTAAAAATATTCGTCGTGTGTTTTTTGTATATGTGTGTTTTTTATCGCATTTAGTTGAATCACACACACACACACACACACACACACACACACACACACACACACACACACACACACACACACACATACACGCATTATCGATGGGATTTAATTAGGTCAAGTTCAAACTGAACTCATTTGAACCAAAGTGCACACAGTGGAAAAGAAAGCATAATGTACTCACGAGAGTGACGTCACATCGAATACGTCAGCTGCACTCTCTAATTCAGTAATCGCCATACAAAAATATATATGAGACCTTTCAAATGTTAAACGGAGCTCATTAAGTTAGCCGTTCTTCCATAATTATGTCACGCCTCATTCCACTGTAGTCGATGAAGCGGTCGAGTGTGGACGTGATGGGGGGAAAAAAATCACGTACAGCACATGTTTATAGCTGTGCGACCTAACATAATAATTCAGACCGTTATTGTTCCTACGGTACGCTTTGTAGCTTTGATGTGTCCATTACACAGGTATAATTTAATCAAGTGAATTGAAGTAACGGATCAATGCCGCTTTCCCGTGTTACCCAAGGACAAAAGCACGTGGGATTTTTAATGTATATATTTGGAGGTGGGGTGTCACGAGCCGGAGACGTATTCCAAAACAGTCATGCAAATATTTAGAGCAACAGTTTCTCCAAGCAGCAAGATATTCTGAGGCATAGACCCTCCACGTAAATCTGACTTTAAAAGGCAGACCTTTGTTCAAAGCTTCATTTAGAGCGAGAGATTGCAAGTCCCCCAATTTAGTACCATACTGGATATCAAGAAGACAATATGAAAGAGACAAATATGTACTCAGTACTGTTCGGACAGACGACAAGATGAAGACTCTGAATTCGGACAGACACAATTACACAACACATGCACGGCACAAGCTCCATCCCCTTCCACATCTCCAGCACCTCCATCCACCCACCTACCCACTCACCCACCCACTCACCCACCCACTCACCTACCCACCCACCTACCCACTCACATACCCACCCTCACTAATACATGCATAGGTTATAGAGACCGACGAAGCGAGAGAGAGAGAGAGAGAGAGAGAGAGAGAGAGAGAGACAGACAGACAGACAGACAGACAGACAGACAGACAGACAGACAGACAGACAGACAGACAGACAGACAGACAGACAGACAGACAGACAGACAGACAGACAGACAGACAGACAGACAGACAGACAGACAGACAGACAGACAGACAGACAGACAGGCAGGCAGAGAGAGAGAGAACGAACGAACGTACGAACGAACAAACGAATAAATTCATTGAATATTCCACCGGCCCCTTTCAAGTGTACAGTGTCAATATATTTCAAGTGCACAGTGTCAATACATGCCAATACATTCAAGAGAAGTTTATCTAGCAAATATCGAAGTTGTCACGCTCCGCAGACTCAAGCGCATCTTGTCTACGTTTAAATGCCTGATATAAAAACATGCTAGTTGATCTTATGGTCCTCATTTGTTTACTGGACATTAAGGATGTTACCGGTTCATCGACGTTGCAATCTGAAGAAACAAATAAGAAACGCTCCCTTAAATCGTGTACTGTAGGACAATAGAGAAGAAAATGAGTCTCTGTTTCTTCTCGCTCTCTGCATAGCGGACACAAATTAAAGCCATCACCTGTCACGCATCTGTATTTATGAGCGAATAAATATGTAATTCTTATCCTAAAACGTATGTATTTATCTCTAAATACTTTTTATCGATGTCATAGAAGTACTATTTAGTTCCAAATTATGTTTTGAATAGTCTCTAGAAGGAGTATATATCAACTACTGTTCCTAACTCGCATTTCCCAGTCAGTATAAAATCTACTGATGAGTTTTCCTGTGATGCTTCTCAGAAACGCTTTTTTCGTTGGCAACCCGCTGGTTTGCGCATAGAATTTCACAATCACATTCTATAAGTATCTTCTTTATTTTGGTTGTCCAAAAATCCTTATTATTTGATGTGCACAGCATCATCTGATATACTTTAAAGGGTAACCTACTTTCGTCCATTTTCAAAGTTTTAAGCCAGTACTTGACACTGCGTAATATGGCATTGAACGACAGAGTGAAACGCCCAGTGTCCCCATAGACCATATCATTAGGGGTTCGTGAAGAAACATTTAAGAAGTTTTTCAGAGCATGTAGATGTACACTTTCTACCGTGCGACAATCATTCATTCCCCAAATTTCAGCCCCATACGAAAGAATCGGTTGGATCTGTGCATTAAAGAGTTTAAAATACACATCCGGTGTTACCTGTGAAATTCTTTTCAATGACCTAGTCGGAAGTAAAAGAGCAGCTCTCGCTCTACAGGCCAACTCAGTTTGCGTCTCTTTAGAACACAACTTGAGAGAGAGATAGAGAGAGAGAGAGAGAGAGAGAGAGAGAGAGAGAGAGAGAGAGAGAGAGAAGAGGGGGAGAGAGAGAGAAGGGAGGAGGGGGGGGAGACAGCGAGAAAGAGAGAGAGGAGAGAGTCAGCGAGAAAGAGAGACAGAGACTGAGACAGAGACCGACAGACCGACCGACCGACCGACCGACCGACCGACGGAGGGACGGACGGACGGGCGGACGTACGGGCATACAGACAGACAGATGGACAGATAGAGACACAGAGACAGAGACAAAGAGACAGAGACAAAGAAAGGCACGCATGCACACACACGCACACACACATACACACATACACACACACACACACACACACACACGAACAAATGCACACAACATTCCCAGACAAAGATTAGGACAAAAAGATGCACATAGACACTCAGACGGAAAGAAGGGCGGGTGCATGGGTGGGCGGCCGGACAAACGTAACAATGAACGAAATGAGAAGAACGGTGGTCAGACAGGCAGAAAGGCAGGCTGACAAAACGAGATTCGCAAAAAACGAAATTATTATGGAGGTTGAGATACGTATTATCATCACTTTGATAAGTTCTCTGTGATGTTTTGAATCTCGTGAATACATGATCAAAGGCAACGTCTCAAATGCGTGCATAACACTGCTAATACAACGACTCATACCAAAGTGAGTGATAAATTTTATTTTGTCAAATCATAAGTTTCACTTCGAACAAGCAGGCATATTACAAGGCGAGACAAATCCTAAAAAAAGCAAGTTATTGCTTTGCAACACCTCCTGCGGGGCAGTGATACTTTGGATGAAATAGGAAAAGCATTCTAATTAGTGCTGCGGCCAATTTCTGTTCAGATGATGATCAAAATCGTCCACTCGCACAACATATACCAATGTTTCGCCCCCCCCCCCCCCCCCTTCAAATCTCCGACATTGTCTAAGGTCAAATTGCTGAGGGATGGTCAGCAGACCGTCTCCTGAATGATTGCAAACGTTGAAACATTTCCTAACATTTTTTCTTGACACAGTTATCTGTTGTCCATGTGCATGATGTTTAACATGACAGTGGGATTATAACAAGCACTTTCTTTGTATAGGAAAATGATATATCTATTCCCGCCATGGAGTCATGTAAGACATAGTGAATGGACGAGCTAGACCGTGGGCCAGACAGGATGATATAGACCAGACAGACTGAATACCATGAGGAAGTTTATATCTGCACCATAATCCAACCCCCCCCCCCCCTCCTTACAGGTCCACCCCCCCCCCCCCTCCTTACAGACCCAACCCCCACCCCCCATCCCTGGGACCTAGTGCTGCTTGGGGCCGCCGTGGTAGAGCTACTAGAGCAAGTCTCGAAACTCTACCACCATGGGTCCTAGCTGACGAGGGGCGCCTCTAGCAGCTGTTGCCGTATACCTCTCATGCAATGACATACAAACCATTGGGCATCCTAGTCGAGTCGAAAGGCTAACCACGACGTCAAACGACACATGATGGGGTCTCCTCAAGCAGGCCATGGACGAGTAAAGTTCCACGAGTTGACAAGAGACCGAGAGGATGACAATTGACCATTGACATTCCACCCCGACGGACATCGGACACCAGGCGATGGTCACTGTTGGCCTTTGGCGTTCCCCGTCCTGACTCCTGGACCTGTGACTCCACCCAGACCTCAGTCATTGCCCGTGGGAGACCTCTAGCACCATATGACCCTGCCGTCCAGCGCTATCGCTCGCCATCGGCAGAATTGGTGGTGAAATGGAGAGCGCTATTAAGGGGAGGTAATTAATAAATGCAGCGTTTTTCACGGCCGATATGGGTATGTTTAGACCCATGTCACGAGCGAGTGACTCGCTCCCGGCGGGGCTCCTCGCCCGAGCTCGCACTCCACGGCCCCACCTCCCGGGGAGCCCGCCCCCCTGGAGTCCCCGAGCCTGTCGCCCGAGCAGGGATCGTCTCAAAGTAGCCGCAGTGAAACAATGGCTGTCATTATTGTTGTTTGGTGTGATGCAAGTTGCCATATGCTACACCTTGACAGCAAAGAAGAAGAGGAGATGAAAGTTTGTTAAAGGTATTCTCATGCAGTAGAAAAAAAGAACAGATTGATATGGTGGGGTTTTGATTTCGGGTCGCTGCACAGACTTACAAAACAAGCAAGAAAATTCATTTTGACTATTGGGTTGTCGATGATGAAGGTGTCACTCACAACGATGCAATGGTAAAAGTAAGGACAACTGTTCAAGGACAAACTTCATGTGATTTGATGTCTCTCAAAGTCAGTTTTCTTTCTGACGTTGCAAAATGTCCGTTGCATGACATGCTGAAACAATCTAGACATGTTTTAAAATCCGTCGTTCGGACTGAAATAAGCAGCGTACTATCCATCCACCCATATTATGACGTCTTTACTTAAGCTCATTGCACACGAAGCGCAAGCAGCAAGCAAATCTTGCGTGCGTAGAAATTTTTCTCGCTGCCTCCAATAGGAAGCAGTCTATTTGGTGGCGACGAAGCAACGGCACAGCCATCAATCAACCAATCGTAAAAGAGTTCCGGGCAGAAAACATTGAGTTACATGATAGTAGCCATGTATAATCATATAGCTCATTGGGACAAACTCGAGAAAGAGAGGCTCGTCAAGACGAGAAGCAAAGAAACAGTGTTGTTTCGCCGCGTCGTGCGCAACGGGCTGTAGGGATTGCGTACCGCTGTGATTATCAAGCTTCTCCCCACCCACGCCCGCCCACGCACCATACCCCTCTGTCTTATTCAGTCCGCTTCCCCGATGCATTTCCATCTTATTTCTAACTTTTCTAAATCTTTACACCTCTCTCCTAAATATTCCTTTCCCCTATGAATATGAAAGAGGCTGAGGAGGCGTTTAGATTGAATTATTTAACCACTCCAAGGTAAAGTGTTATTTTATGTGGAGGCTTTACGCACGACGGTTGCTCAAACTGGTTTTCATTTGAGCCTACATAATGAGGTTTGCAGTTTTCATTCCTGTGTAATGTCAACTCCCTGGAGTGCTTGCAACCTGAATGCACATTGGTTGAATGCAAAGCTGAAGTTCTTGTTTGCGACGACCAGGAAAGGTTTGAAGAAACTGTTGTCGTTTTTCGGTGGCTAAAGATTCATATGTCAACCATTTGAATGCAACTTCTCCAAACGTATAGACATTTTCAACTTTGTTATATCATTGCAGTGTAAGACTGCAGGATCATGAGATCCACAGTGCAACATTTATGCGTAGTGCAGTGAGAAGTCCAACACTTTAGAATGCCATCTGACTGAAAATGATTGTTTGGAATGTTACTGCATCCGCAGCTCACAGGGTGGTCTCACTGTCCACTGTATGAAGAGTACAGATCAACATTCTTTGGTTCCTTAAACCTATAGTGTGAACACGTTGCAGACGAGATTCATGCACTCCCCCATACTATGCACTGTTCACATAAGCGTTTCGTTAAAAGCATTGTCTCAAACAGCAGCATTGTCCTCGCTGACCTATATCTTGTCGCAATGGCACCAACTACTCTGATGTACACTGTGCATTTGAGGCAGGTTTTTGGCATTCATAGTATGATGTGCCAGCGCGGACAAGCTTATTTCATCGACATTCACGATT
>JAWQFJ010025745.1:122500-130000 GCA_034096865.1 Theodoxus fluviatilis | reverse complement strand
CGCACTTCCGCCGTTGTCCACTCAGATGGACCATCACCATATCGAGTGGTCAACTGGTCAGCCGAGGAGCTTCCGAGCCTATCGTTATAGTGTTTCAGGGTTGTGAGAGAATAATGAAAACAGGCGATTTCGATGAGTAAAATGGATCGCAGCCCAGCGACACGACTTTGCCTCTTATGTCACTCTAGACAGGTGTATTTCTCACTGGTCAAACCGAGAGTGAAGGTACAATAAATCAGAATTATATTAATCAACGCCGTTTCATTTCAGTGATAACATCAAAGAGTTACGAAGCAAGTCACCGATTATCATTACAAAGGTTGCCTTGGGCAAAGGCTGTTGTTATTTGTTGACAACAGCCAAACACTAAGGCTACAGCAAAATGTTGTTATGTTGTACTGTTATGTGGGGATTATCTTCAGCCGTGGTAAGCTTCTAACATAACAACTGGAATTCTCTGGAGACAGAGATCAAATCCCCTGAAGACGGAGTGTGGCTGCCTATATGGCGGGGTGTTCAAAAACAGTCACACATGCAATCATCTCACCCACTTGGGTGATCCTGGGAGTGTTTAGCCCAGGTACGCAATAATAATAACAACAACAACAACAACATTACAAAGGGGAAGGAGACGATATGGGTATCTTGACTTATAATAATAGCTGAGGACACCAAGGAGAATTCGAACTTATGACCTTCCAATGCTGGATTCAGTGTAGTTGCCTAACATTCGGCAGTCCATTGCCGTGTTTCGTTCACACATTTGCACCAATCGTGCAAATTGCGTTCCTGACTTACGCCAGATGTGTATTGCTCTTTTTGCATACCGTTGCGTAAAGTTTTGATTATTTGTAAATATTCGTCAGGCCGAATCCGGTTCTTCAAAATGACGCTTATGCATAACCATCCTATAGACTCTAAGGTCATTGACGATTACATTCGTAAATGGGCGGATTAAGATGAAGTTCTCAGGGGTTTTCTTTCCAAATCGTACGAGTTGGTATCCGCAAATAGAGGGAACGAAGAATACGATGTTCATCAAAGGGACAGGGCTTACGTTCGTGACAGGGAATCGGTAAGGTCTGCAGTAAATAGATATGTGAAACTATGACCGCAGTTTTCCCAATGCTTCATTGGACCTTCCTGGCACAGACTGTTGCAACGGACAACCTAAGAAGCTGGCAGTTTTTCTTCAGACTGGGGGAGGAATACTTCTCACCAGTCCGTATGATTGCTTTCTCAAGCAACGTGATTAAATTACAGAGAAATTATGGCATTCATAGGTTCTTGGGAAGACTGCTGACTCACAAATTCAACAAACCGTAATATATTTTCCTGGACGGAGACGCACGAACCTTTCATGCGATTACATGCATTCAGGTTGTTAACCTATATTGTAACGCTCAGGGGATGATTCCTCTTCCCCCACCCCTCACCTTCTTTGCCCTTCTGTTCCACGGGCTTCCCCACCCACGGGCCTCCATCCCCACCCCACCCCACCCCACCACACCACATCCCCCACCCCCTCTGCTTTCTTTCATCTGCGATAATCCTCCCTCTCCTCTTTCCACCTCCCTCCACTCCATCTCCTCCCCCTCCTCCTGTTCACCCCCATCCCGTCTACTCCCCTTCCCACTACAGACCCTGGGGCAAATGTAGGCTGCTTCATCCCGACGGGGAAAGCCTTTGTGGAGAAGCAGTGGCGTAAAATAAATGTGGGGGCCCTGCTTTGGCGTCCCTTCAAAAACCTCTGTCGCCGATTGAATGGCGGCATAGAAAGGGCGCCGAGCTCTGGCCTAATTAGGTAGCTCCAGCCTTCCTTCGACGCGACGGAGCGCGGACTCTCGTTCCCGTGCCGAGAGGAGAGGAGCCGAGGGGAATTAATCAAAAATCAAACAGCGGAAAAGAAGGACAGGGCCGGACGTGGAGAGGCGGACTGCGGTGTGCATGTGCCCGACGACGCCTCAAAACCCCGGCTTCCCGCCTTTTGTGGAGACTAGATGGAAGTAGTTCCAGAGCTTTGATGGCCAATGAGCGGTGCCCTGAACTGGAAACAAAGAAGGGAAAGCAGGACGGGATGAAGAGATGATTGCGTTCTCGAGTGGATGCAGACGGGCGTTTTGAAAGGCAGAGAGCAAACAGGCAACATTGTGTCGACAGAGGCGAGGGGAGAGATAATGTTTGGTATATGGATGGACTGGCGGAAAAATTGCCTGCTTGGGAGGGCATTGTCCCCTAAAGACGCCCTCTGGCGAGACACGTCTGCCGAACTATAGACACCCGAGGGAGACGGCGCAGCAGGAGCAGACAACCTACAGCAGCGAGGGTTTAGGGGGGCATTGACAAAGTGCACGGGCAACAGTGCAGTTCAGAGGTGGCTTTCTGCCGAGACCCACCACTGCGTCTCACGTCACTTGCTCTCAAGTGTAGCCTGCGTGCAGATGTACTTTCAAACAGTTACAGGCCACTAGAAGTTATTTCGGTGATGTCCGTGCTTCAAAATGAGTGTGCATATCACACCTTCTGGTCTGAGGTTTAGCAGGTGAGTCCTCATACTGAATATTGTTTAATCGCCGTCGACATACGGTTTTTATAAAAGCCAGGCAGTTGTTGCAGCCTCGGAGAAAGGAATGCAGCGTGCAAGGCGATGGAAGAGGATATTTGAGTTAGATGATGCATGCCACAGGCCCCTATGGACGTATGTGACTGCAAGCGGGACTACGGCATTCCCATCATGCAAAGCAGTGCTGCCCCTAATTCAATAGAAGTATATACAAAAAGTGTACACGTCTGAATGCACCTTCTTTGTATAGTTAGATATTGATGATCAGGCTTCCCTGATGCAGTAGAAATGCCCAGAGTGTCATCAGGGGCGACTTTGGTCATATGACACGAGCCTGTTGCGGTTGTACAAAAATCAAAGGTGATGACATCGATAAACAGTTAAATCTCCATATTCATATGGATGTTGAATTGCTGATCATAGAATCAGTCCTCAATAGTGTTACTATCGCTGTTGTCACTGCAGTAATGTTCCTACACAAAGCTGGAACACTCGAAAAACAGTCCAGCAAAGATAATGAGAGCCACTGGTATGAATGCGTGAACGTCTGGATAATCGTGGCCAAATCGCCGCTGGGACCACAACAAGTTTATTTTTTACGCTGTCTTCTGCGGTTTACATCTACACCGCCACAGGAACCTGGCCTTACCAAAGACTGTAGATGGAAAAGTACCTGCTTGATTTGAAAATTTTCCGAAACGCTCGGTTGAAAACTGTTGACATCGCTACCATGAAACACACACTAACAACACTTTCAACAAACGAGCACATTTTGATCTTATGTCCATTTTAGATTTTCTTCGGAGGATCACAGCCTGCCTATGCGCAGGACATCGTCAGCTTCTTGGCAGGATACATATATTTGGAGGCTGCGGTAGATCAGTATGGTTAATCTAGATCAATTCCCACACTGTTTGCACTACGTACACGATGAATATATCGGAAAAATCTATCGCAGCCCAAATAGTGCCCCAAAACGTTGCAACATGCACATGTACAGTTTCCATTCAATACATTTCGTAACAGAGGTGGGAAAAAAAATCGGAGGAGCTTATAAAGTCAAAAGCCACAACTTATTTTCAATAGGCCAGACTTTTGCTCTGTCCTGCCTCCACTGTCTCAATAGTTTCCAGCCCAGGAATGAATTAATGAAGAACGGAAGGACGGAAGGAAGGAAGGAAGGAAGGAAGGAAGGACGGAAGGAAGGGATGCATTTTTGTGGCCTATCAGCCTGTGTAGTATGCACGATCACGAACATCCCTAGAGCTAGTTAGAGTAGAGCAAATAAAATATCGATTTCCCTGGTTATTCGCCTCCTACTAATCATTTTGGGATACAATTAATACAATACAATGCAATTCAACGCAGTGCAGCGCAATGCAGTACCTTTCCATACCATACCATACCATACCATACCATACCCTACTAGACTATACTACACCATAGTATACAATTATCTTTATTTATGCTGTGGCAGAATTTGATATGTCCACCACATACTTAAAAAAACCGACGTGAAGAACAATACACAATAGGTATTTTGAAAATTAATACAACGTTATCTGCATTAGTTAAAAGAAAAAGAAAAAGAATTACATGCAGACATACTTACGAGAATAAGAAATTCAAATCAGTTGATTCCACATCCAAGCTCGAATAAGAATAAGAGGCTATAATCATAAGACAAGTTACATTATAAGTGTGTGAAACTTCAGTGAAAAGGAAGTCTAAACAAATGTAAGAGGAACTCGAACTCGCAGAACACTCGAGGCGATGCTGGGGTTTGATGAACGCTTTATTTCTGCCAAGCTAGCACACTCTCTCGACTGCTCCCGGCCTCTGCCTTATCAAGCCGAGGCGCGGACCTCATTGTAAACTACTCTCCCAGACCTGCGAGGCAGGACTGCTTGGTCGCTGCTTTTACCAACAGTTGTGCTTCTTAACTCGGATTCATCAGCGAGTTACATCTATATACATCGAAATATAATCATGATAGTCTACAGGACTAAGCTACATGCGATTATACACCTATCTAATAAAGTCAATAGGACCAGACTGATCTATATGCTGAACACAGCACGGATAAAGTTATTCTTATTACTGGGCGGGAAGAGGAAACTCTGCACATATCGGTCTCGTACCGCGTCGTCGCAGGCGGAGACCGGTCAGCCGAGCTATGAATAGCCCAGAGCTGGGTGTCTCAGGTTACATGGCCGCATCACCTCTGCTACAGCTAGCCAGACTCCTTTACACAAAGGAGGTTAAATAAATATCTAAGTAAAGATGATGTTTAAGTAGTTAAGACAAATGTCGCAAATGAAATAACGCATACACAACATTCTAGCTCAAGCTGATATATAGAACAACTACAACTCCGTTTGTGCGCTGGCGCCACAGTAGAAGACGCTGGCGCCACAGTAGAAGACGCTGGTGCCACAGTAGAAGACGCTGGTGCCACAGTAGAAGGCGCTGGTGCCACATTAGAAGACGCTGGCGCCACAGTAGAAGACGCTGGTGCCACAGTAGAAGACGCTGGTGCCACAGTAGAAGGCGCTGGAGCCGCAGTAGAAGGCGCTGGTGCCACAGTAGAAGGCGCTGGTGCCACAGTAGAAGACGCTGGTGCCACAGTAGAAGACGCTGGTGCCACAGTAGAAGGCGCTGGTGCCACAGTAGAAGACGCTGGCGCCACAGTAGAAGACGCTGGTGCCACAGTAGAAGACGCTGGCGCCACAGTAGAAGCAGTAGAAGCACAGTACATACATATTACTCGCTGGTCCCGCTACAGACTGTATCCATGGGCCCCACGTCTCCATTGGTGTTGGATGGGAACCAGATGATCTGATAAGATTGCAGACCAGCTGGTGGAATCTGCAGAGACAGACTCTCTGATGTGAGAAGGGGTATGCGCGCTGCACACCAACTGTTAACGGCATCAAGGGCCACTATTTCACCATCATCACTTACGCTGTGATAAACAAGGGAAAGCTCCACACAAACACTTGTGGCATCCCAGGCAAAAAAAAGACTACAGATGCACTGAAAAATTATTTTAACCAATCGTTGGTTAGGATATTTTGGGCCAGAGTGAAATATTTGATAATTTTGTTTTATTTTGTACTTTCAAATAATTTTAATTCACTTTTTGTTGCTGCTGAGTAGCGCCCAGTGACCGATTTTACTTCTCTGTAGAAGCAATGCTGTTAAAGCTCCTGGCCCAAGTATACAACGCAAGGATTGGTACCTGCTAGCAGCGAAGCGACGGCGGGCAACCACTGGATCTTTCAAGATAATTTCTTTTACGCAACGAAGACTTTCACACATAACTTCATTTCTACCTTCTCTCATTCTGATGTATATGTTAACTTCCACATTCGCTGCGCATGTAAACCAGTCAAGATAACTACACCTGATACCTTCCACTTCCCTGTTGATACAGAGATCAGCATGCTAGTGCATGCACTTCAAAGTAAATTTGTAGCAACAGCTGTGGAAAGGAGCGTAACGTAGATTTACGCACTGCACTGACAAGCCCATAAAATCCTTATGAAAGATGACTTCTATCAAGCGCTTTGAGTCTCACTGAGTGGGAGTATCGCGCGGTATAAGAGTGATTTAATAATAATAATAATAATAATATTAGAATTGATGCTTGTGATAGTTCTTAAGTTTGCTGCAACGATATAAACCCCATTTAATGATTTTCGTTGCCTTGAAACACTAAACAGATTTATTCTGTTTGATGTCATCTTTGGAGCTTTTTTTTCACTGCGATACATCCACACCCTACAACGTTCCCGCCTCTCACCAACGCATCCACTCACTCTATCGCATGAAGAGGTGATCGACTTTAACGAGGCACCTCCTCTCCATGGTCACTTCAGTCACAGCACAGTGGCCACTAATTCTCTGGTGTTGCCCTTTTGCCCTTGGGTACAGACGCCAGGTGGACCTCCCCCTGCAGTCCCTAGGGAAAAGCAACCGCGAAATCTGGAACATTTCAGATAAGGCCACAGCAGCCTCTGTCTTTCTCGATTTGAGAGGCGTGGCGCATTGCGATGGAGTGTCAGGACTCAGTTAATAGAGAGCTCTTTCGTAGTTGCTGTGCGTAACATGAGACGATTAGGAAGCAATACAATGAATGTTCCAGTTTAGATTGCTATCTTTTCTCGCTGCAGATCCACCATCTAGACAATGGATTGCTTATATTATAGATTCATTTTAGTTGCCTAACTTTCTACAATTGTGTTAAGACCATTTGAGCCCCAAAGTCTGCCTGTGATGCCTTGGTGAGGAGATATAGGGAGGGAGGGAAAGAACGAGACAGAAAGAGAGAGGGGGGGAGAGAGGGAGGGAGGGAGGGAGGGAGGGAGAGAGAGAGAGAGAGAGAGAGAGAGAGAGAGAGCATATCTTTGTGTTCTTGGCACTTAATCTCTCTCTCTTTCTCTCTCTCTCTCTGTTCTCTCTCTCTTTCTCTGTCTCTATGTTTCTCTGTCTCCGTCTATCTCTCTCTCCCTCTCCCTCTCCATCTCTTACTCCCTCACTCCCTCACTCACTCACTCACTCACTCACTCACTCACTCACTCACTCACTCACTCACTCACTCACTCACTCACTCACTCACTCACTCACTCACTCACTCACTCACTCACTCACTCACTCACTCACTCACTCACTCACTCACTCACTCACTCACTCACTCACTCACTCACTCACTCACTCACTCACTCACTCACTCACTCACTCACTCACTCACTCACTCACTCACTCACTCACTCACTCACTCACTCACTCACTCACTCACTCACTCACTCACTCACTCACTCACTAACTCACACATTGAAGGCGAGCGCCTAAAAGCACTGGAGGGATGGTGGGATGAAAGCATGTTGCAGTGGCGATAGATGGGAAAAGATTGAGTCCAATGAGAAAGGGAAAAT
>JAWQFJ010025745.1:100000-112500 GCA_034096865.1 Theodoxus fluviatilis | reverse complement strand
TGCGACAACGATTCTTCACACTCATGTTACCACGATAATAACTATACCAAACACCATCAGCCATGATTTACAGTGTTAGTTGTTGGTGTCCATGCAATTATGTTTCACAATGGGGCTTTGTCCGATCCATTGACTTTGAGAATTGATTTATTTATTCAGTCGAAAAACACCCGAAGAGTTTAGCATATTCATGCCAACTGAAAGAGTGTGAAAGCTTCATCGATCTAGTTGTAGCTATTTGCAATGGCATTAATGCGAGCGTTGGAACAGTTTGCCACTAGGAAGTCATTTACTTTGATGATTGCATTCAGTAAAGTGTAAAGACCGCGCCTTTGAACCTCTAGCGTTTGTGAACATCTGTTTGTGGCAATGGGGATGACCACGCTGCAGCTACTGCTTACAATAATTCAAAGGTCACACTGACATTTTGCTTTAATTCATTGGGTGTATACTATTTTTAAATGATGTGGGTTTTTTAAATAGCAAAGTATCGGCTGCATTATGTTAGTTTATGTTAGGTTCTATAAAAAGGAAATAAAAATAAAAGACAAACAAGGAAATAGGGTTTTAGGGAAAACTTGGTGTGTTTGGATGACAGAGAAAATGTCACCTGAATTGCATATACAAGTTGTACCATTTTAAAGCATTATATACACTACGTTTTGATGGACTGTCTGGTAGTTATGATTGCGTTTTTCTCCTTTCTTCCATCATTCCTCATCGACAACAACTTAGTAGAAGAAATCAGTGACAGACGACTGTGCAGCTTCAGGTAGACAGCCGCGCAGAAAGTTGTATGAAGACCTGAAGTCTTCCTCTCGGCCGCTCAGACTAAGAGACTGTCTCAGCCAGGAATTGCATCAGAGCAAGACAGGCAGGTGGCACAGAAACAAGCTCGTGTGGATTTGGGGTAAAATTACACCCGCCGCGTTTCACTATGGGCGAATAACCAGGAAAATCGAAGCTTTGAAAATTCTGAATCTAACCAGTATTTGTGATTTTCGTGATCAATGTCCTTACGTAGCCTACAAAGGCTGCAAGGCCATACACCTCCTTTCATCATCGTCGTAAGAAACAGCCGTCAGACAGCAACACTGGCTCGTCGTCCCTTCACATTCGGAGATGCACTAGCCACTATCAAGTTGCCAATAATTTAAAAAAGATGGGCCATGTGTGAACAACAAACAAAAGTCAGCTTGATCTTTAGTTATTAGACAAACTGAAACTCCGAGAGGAGCAAATCTGCATTCAATACGACTCATCGTCAGCCTTGTGTACGCTAAAACCCATCACGGAGCTCTTCTGGCCTAGATCTAGCGGTCATCTTGCATAAACCAGATGGCAGTAGTCCAGGGTGCCATCTGCAGATGAGTCCCGCTTCATTCTGCGCTTACGTGATAGCGTAATTCTTATCTGGAGAATTCAAGAAAGCATGTATGTAATAGCACTGTAAGGGAGCACAATAGCTATCGGGGTGTTTGTTTCATGGACCGGGCTGGATTTGGGATAACTCGCAGAACAACCTTGTATGGCATAAAGGTTCTCTAACCGGTGCAGGCTACAGGAATAACGTTGTACAGCCTTTTCTCTTGCCAACTCTGTGGACCATGGTACCAGGTGCCTTCCTGCGAGATGACAACACTCGCCTCCATAGAATTCAGGTCTTCAATGACTCCCTGCAGCAGCAGGTCGCTTTCTTGGACTGCTAGCTAATTCACCGTATCTGAATCCAACAAAACATCTGTCAAATGTCCCGGGTCGACGAATGCGAGGCAGGCTTCCTTGCCAGGTGGCGTATAACAAATGTCCCAGTGTCTGAAAGACTGGCAGGCGATTCCAAAGGAGACTTTCAGGACGCTGGTCAAGCCCGTGTAGCACTGCTGCTAGGTTGGCACCAGAAGCACTGGTGGCACGCCCGCCCCTTACTGTGACTCTCACGGAAATCCTTCTCGAATTTCCTTTAACGACGGGTTAATGTAAATACGACCTAGGGTGATCTGATGAATGCAGATCTCGTGAATGAAATGTTGTAGCAGTTTAATTAAGGCTCCGGCCCTTCATTTGAACACTTGTTTTGGACTGCTTGTGTCTGACTAGGATGGTTTGCGAATTTCGAACAGGCCCTTAGATTTTATCTAAGTGTAAAACAGTTTGAGACCCAGGCATTGGGGATGAGTCACTTTATAAAAACCATACCTTTACTTTTACCCTTGAACTGATTAATGTAACAATTCACATGCGGCAGCTGCCGGTTTCAGTGTAACTCACTAAAATGTTGTCGACTTCTACAGTGCATAGGGTTTAGTATTCTCCAAACTTTCATAAAAGGTTCATATTTGCTTACTTCATGATAGTGTTTAGTTGATAAGCTTGACCATGAACCTTCATCATAAATACTCATATATCTCTCTCTCCCTCTCTCTCTCTCTCTCTCTCTCTCTCTCTCTCTCTCTCTCTCTCTCTCATTCTCTCTCTCTCTCATTCTCTCCTCTCTCTCTCTCATTCTCTCTCTCTCTCTCTCTCTCTCTCTCTCTCTCTCTCTCTCTCTCTCTCTCTCTCTCTTATTCTCTCTCTTCCCTCCCCCCTCTCATTCTCCCCCCCCCTCTCTGTGTGTTTCTCTCTGTCTCTCTCTTTCTGTCTCTCTCTCATTCTCTCTCCCCCCTCTATGTCTGTCTGTCTGTCTGTCTGTCTGTCTGTCTGCATGTCTGTCTGTCTGTCTCTGTCTCTATCTTTCTCTCTCATTCTCTCTCTTTTTCTGTTTCTGTGTCTCTGTCTTTCTCCCTCCCTCCTCTCTCTCTCTCACTCTCACTCTCTCACTCTCACTCTTTCTCTCACTCTCTTTCTCTTACTCTCACTCTCTCTCACTCTCTCTCACTCTCTTTCTCTCACTCTCTCTCTCTCTCTCTCTCTCTCTCTCTCTCTCTCTCCCCAGACTGTCGCCAAATCTAACTCATTCTTAGCAGATATCCCCAGTTTATCTTTCGTTATCAGTGACGTCAGTTGAACTTCCACCACCTCCATTCGCAGAGTGCAAGACCGCTCGACAGTCGTCTCTCAGGGTTTGGGGGGGGGGGGGGGGGGGGGGGGGGGGGGGGGGGCGAAGAGAGGACTCCCTACACGAAGCAAATTGGGCAGAGGATGTTCACTCTCCCTCTGTCCCTCGGAACGATCTGTAGGAATGCGCTGCAGGATGCATATGGCGCATCCGGGTTTTGATCAAAGGGACATGGAATCTTAACGCCCATTAGCATAACTTACAATGAGATTACCTGCAGAGCGACGAGCATTCGTCTTACTTTTTCTGGCGAGTGGTCTTCTCTGCTGTCTTTGATGAAGTAGTGCAACAGATGGAAGAGAAAGCACCATGTGAATACCTGTGGAGTAATGTCGTTGACAAAAGGAAACTTGCCATGGCCAGTTCCCGGGGCGTTGTAGTCTGCTGGGCATTTGGCAAGGGGAATTAGGCTCTCCTCGACCCGTGACTTCAGTCCCGTTTGCTATGGAGTTGTAAATACAAAGTGTTGTAAATGCTACTGATAGATCTCGCTGGACCTCTCTTCACATTGAGATGTATGATAGTCTACATCCTGGTCACATAATCGAAACACCGCGTTCTTTTCAGACTTGGACAAGTTTTGTTTGTGAATATTTACAGTGGGAGTAACTCGGAAAGTTATCACGTTTTGCTTGTTTATCAATGTGTTGAAAGCAAAAACTGTCCAGGAATATTTGCACAATGCCCTAAATGTGAAAAGGCGTCAGCGAACACTGCTTTAGATCGCTCGTTTGCACAGTTCGAGAACACTGCAAAGACGAAGTAGGAGGATGAGAGGTGAGCTGGGTGAAGGGAAGGAAAATTGAGAAACGCACAAGCATCGTCCATTTCCTCCACAGACGGAAGGTAAATGTATCGATGGAATGTAGTAACTCATAATTTCTGACCGTGAACGTACGTGCTTCATCCATCTTGTCCACCAAAGTAAGGCGAACAAAATTCCTTTCACTTCCGTCAGGAGCCGAAGAGATCCGAAGAAAGCCGAAGATCGGTGCCTCTATAATTGCCTTTGCAAAGCGGACTACCGCATTCGAGGCATGAGATACTGCGGAGACAACGTAAATGTTGCAGCACATGGAAATTTCCCGTTGACGACAGGCTGGAGGCTTATGCCAAGTATTTTATTCTTTGCTGTTTTAGTCGTTGTCGTTCTCGTCGTCGTCTTCTTAACATACGTGAATCTTCGTGCATTCTTTTTGTCTATCTGTATTTATGCATGTGTGTAACCACCTTATGTGTATGTGGTTCTGTGCCGATACACGCATTTTTCTCAATATGTGTAACCTGTGGGCAGCTGTGATGTTAGTACTTTTTTTTTTCCATAAATGTGTCCGTGCATATTCTGCATGTGTGTGTGTGTGAGGTGAAGAAAACGCAAGGTCAGACCAGAAGAGCTTGGCTTCGAAGAGACGGTTACAACGTATATGACAGCAAAATATCTGCGCCCATATCTCTGGAAGACAAAATTCTGAATTATATCATTTGTGCCCTATCTGAGTATACATATGAATCATAGTACCTGCTGAAGTAACACCACTTTATCGGGACTTTAAGTGGTTGAGATGCTTACTTCGAGACTGGCGGGTGCAGTGTTTGATGATGCACCTAAATTTCCTTTATCATGTTATGTACTTCAAATACACTATACTTCATCTACCGAGGAATTAAATTGGTTACTGAGTACCGCACAGCGGCGATAGGGGGTGAAATTTCCCCCAAATGAATGAATTCTATCTAAAAAGATCACAATATAGGTTGTTGTTATTAATCTCATTCACTCAATGCATCTCCAGGAACCTACAGAATTCACAAGTTTCATTTAGTTTTTTCCTTAAACCAACACACTTCAAGCAGTCCTCGTGCACTCTGCAATGCATGGCAAGGACACTTGGCCGTCTCCCAGGAGATGGAAGTCGGGGGACATCGTAGTGGCAGGCAATCTGACAGCACCCCACGGGGCACATCACCCCCGGGGCTGATCGGACTCGAGTTATCTGTCCTGTCGAGTACTGCCCTCCTCTTCGTCACGACGCCTGTGGACACGGCATGCCTGGGTTCGATAGGGCTCTGTGAAAAATTGCCTCGGATCGATAACAGCGGTGACTGTTGTCACTTTGCTGACAGCGGGATGGGAGGGAGAATGAGAGATGAGAAGTGACGGCTGAGAAAGTATCTGAGACAAGACAAGAGCCTACAAGCCTTGAGAAGGATGTTTGGAGGAAAATTGTTTCATGGAACGATTTTACATTTCAAGAATCAGTTTCGTTCTTTGCACGGTTTCAAACGCCGATCCCTTGAGACGAAGGGTGTTGCCAATCTGCTGCTTTGCTGCTGCTACCACTAATTTTAATGGAAAATGTTATGTTTTTGCAGAAGCGGAACGGTAATGCTTTTGTATTAGTGGAAAGATCCTCAGATATTGTTTCAAAAACACCCATAACTCAAACTTTTTCCTTTAACGTGGAACATTTTCCTAGATTGTTGTTGTCCCACTCCCTTTCTTTTCTCATGCTTCTTGTTGCTTCTCTTCCCCTTGATCCGCTTCCGCCTGCTTTTCCTGCTCCTGCTTCTCCTACCTCTCCCTCCTCTTCTTGCCCATGCTCCTCCTCCTGCTCCTGGTTTCTCTCCTGCTCCGCCCATTCTCTCTCTCTCTCTCTCTCTCTCTCTCTCTCTCTCTCTCTCTCTCCTCTCTCTCTCACACACACACACACATCACCTCTCTCTCTCTCTCTCTCTCTCTCACACACACACACACACACACATCACCTCTCTCTCTCTCACACACACACACACACACACATCATCTCTCTCTCTCTCTCTCTCACACACACACATCACCCTCCTCTCTCTCTCTCTCTCTCTCTCTCTCTCTCTCTCACACACACACATCACCCTCTCCCCCCTCCCTCTCTCTCTCTCTCTCTCTCTCTCTCTCTCTCTCTCTCTCTCTCTCTCTCTCGTCCTGCTCTTCGGCTGCTAATACTACTACTTTTTTGTTCCTTATTCCTTCTGACTTTAATTTGGTCGAAAGTCAGAGTCTGCAGCGCATTCCAATTTCTCTCCGAACCACGTGAACGAGGAAGCAGAGGACGTGGAATCTACCAAAGACGCCTGAAAGGAGACTGGTCACGTGGCTACTCGGCAGTGGGCGGGACAAAGTGGACACGACTGACCAACGAGTGTCACACTGGTGATCTTGAAATGCAGCATGATCCCAGCTCTGAACCATGAACTCACTGCCTGTCGGTGTGCCTTGCAACAGAGCTCGGGGAGTGACGCCAATGGATGGTGCTTACACGCCATTTTTTCTTTTCTTTTCTTTGTTTAAAAACTTTTTTCGATAAACGTTAAAGAAAGAGAAAAGAGGAGGGAAAGAGGAGGGGGGTGGGGTGGCAGAGAAAGGGTGGGGGTGGCAGAGGGGGGGGGGAGGGAGGCATGAGGGCACTTTGATCACTCCATTGCCAGGAGACTAATCAAAGACAGGGCGTTAATCCAACATGAACTGCTTTGACAGGAAATAGAGCATTACAGCTGCGAAATGGATATCTGTTTAGGAAAACTCTTCGGCTTCTTCTCAAAAAGCGAATACGTCGTTCTTGGCCATGAACTGAGAAAGCAAGGCGAAATCATAAAAAAGTATTTGAAATACGTTGAAAGTGTTTTCACCCTAGATTAAAAGAAAGAAACACATAAAACTAATGTATATTTGTCTGGAGAATTCTTTTCCATGAGCGAAGTAAATGCACAGATCTTACTTTAATTCATCGATTTTCTTCAAAAGCTTTTGGGGAAGATGTTCGTCGTTGCCGTCGTCATCTTCATCATCGTCGTCGTGGTCGTCAGTTAACCATCGGGAGTGACGATGCCTGTTGATATGCAGTCTTCTGTGGGGTCGAGTGTAGCTAATGAGTGCCGTAAAGAATTGCATAAGACTTGTGCATGAGATAATTTAGGGTGGAAAACCTGGTGGAATCCCACCCTCTAGGCACCAAAAGCTTGATTCCGGTGGTGCGAAGTCTCGTCACACCTGGAGACGTCCTTGTCTGCAGGAGATGACCATGTCGTCTTGTAGGTTTAGTCAAATTCCAATGACATGAATTGTAATACATCGTGGAAACTATACTCGGAAAGTTAAGAGTGGCACTTGCGGAAGAACACGGACGGGCTACCAACTGAAAAATCCTTGCCTCTTTCCACAAACCTCCGCTGTTCACCGACGGAATGGAATGTCCAACGGAGAACCGCAGAATCGCCTTCCTGGCCGTTGGATCCTTTCCTTCCGGCCTATGTCGTCCAGTCCACCAGAGCTGACTTAACGTTGCTGGGGAAGACAAGCCACTGCCTCACCAAGGCTTGGAAACCATTGGCTAACTTTTATTGGTTTAGTCGGTCTGTCAAAACTGTTGTCCAGTAAATGGTTTTTGCTGCATGCAATCAACTTAAGGAGCCACAAGAAATCGCTGGGTTGCCTATGGAGATCGACTGAGGAAGAGCCATCCCAGAAGGAGTGACATACTTCTCTATAGAAGTTCTGCCCCTCCCTCACAACCATTCATAAAAGGAGGTGCTATGGCTGTAATGACACTGTGATGCACACAGCGAAACATACCAAAGGTAATGAACAAAACGCACTCTATGACGACATTCCATTACGCATCCGAAAACTGTCGTTGCTGAGAAGGAATGCGAAAGATTTATCCAAGGCACAGTGGGATGGAGGAAAAGAGTGTGTGAGACGGAGCCTGCTAGAAACATAGTGTTGATGCTGCATCGCGCGTAATCAACTCTCTTTCATCTTGTACTCGCTGTCAGACGAGAGTAGCAGAGACAGGGTGCAGAAAAAAGGAAACGTAGGAAACTCGTTAACTTGGGTTTGATTGCTAGGACGAGAAGACTGTCTTCTTCGTTACAGAGTTGATTGACAATTTACCAGGCGTTTTGTCTGAGATCATGTAGTTCTTACCAGTGATATTTATATTATTCATGCACACGCGAGTGCAGAAGCCGACGGTACACAGCAGCGGTATGTGTGAATAGGCAGGAATCTTTTCAGTCCGTCACCTTACCTTGCTCTTCCGCTAGTGACATTTTCATCTTTCCGAACGTAGTTCCCACGACTTGTTTAAATTCGTGGCAAAAAGTTTGAAAAAAGAATATAAACTTTCTTCGCTCAAACACGCAGATAATTGTATCACAGCACTCTTAGATTCCGCAAATATCACAGTCTTGTTCGCTCAGAGCATGGAAAACATCTCTGCAAATGTTCCTATGCATGAAAGTGTAGGCCACTTTATTACCCTGGGGATAGTCTGGACTGGCTGAGGGAACAAAAATATGTCTGTTCTGTTACTCTTGTTGCATTTGTAAACACCCCCACATCTGAACACTCAGCTTGCAGCTCTCTCGATATTCCGATATCCTTTCCCCATCTCCTCCCAACACCCCCCACTCCCGCCCCACACTCATCATCTCCTCCCCCTCCCCCTGTCCCCCTCCCGCTCCTCCCTCCCTGAGGCGGCGGACCTGCTTGTTAGGGGCGTGGCGATCAACACAGGTCTGTCGTCTTCAAGTAGTCCCAAGTGGTCTGGGCGGGCAAATGCCACCTCTCCTGGGGAAAGTTGCTTGTAACCCCCCACCCAAACTTCCTTCTCCCTTCTTCCCTGTCCCCCACCCCCACCCCCCATCCCCTATCATCCCCCACACACACCCTTTCCCCCCTTACTTCCAGCTCATCTGCATTGTGACGTAACGTAAGAGTCCATTTTATCCCACACCTACCTTAATCATTACGCCACCAACACACCACCAACCGCAACACCAATAGAGTCACCATCAAAACCTATACTACAGCCACCACCACCACTACCACTATCGTTTTTGCTTGTTTGCTCATTCCTCCTTTCTTCCCACCATCTACATGTATGTGCGTCTTACTGTGTACTTGTAAATCTTCCCACAACCCCACAAACCTCCAGCCTACTTACCAATTTACGTACGTGCCTATATACCTACCTACCTACCTGCTCGCCTGCGTGCCTGCCTGCCCGCCTGCCTGCCTACTCACCCATTTGTTCTTCCTTCCTTCTGTCCATCCCTCTGTTCATTCCTTTGTCAGTCTGTCCGTCCGTCCGTTTATATCTATATGTGTTTGCTTGCTTGCATATGTGTGTGTGTATATGCGCGCGCGTATGTGTGTGCGCGCATGAGAGTGTGTATGTCCTCTTATACCCTCTTCCCCTCCTATTCCTTCCCGATACTCTCTTCTCCGTCTCCTTTGCAATGTAACCCTTTCCCCTCCTGCCCCACCTTTCTCATTATTTCCATCTCGCTATTGTTCCCGCTAACTCGTGTTTCATTTCCAATTTCCGTCTTCTCCTCTCTCTACCCACCCCTTGTGGGCTGGGGGTAAGAATGGACCCCCGCACCTCCTGACGTCATTTGTGTGAGGCGAATAACGAGGGAAATGGAGAGTTGCTCTCACTCCAACAATCTCTGGTGATGTTATTGACGTTGGCCTTGATTAGCCTTAAAAGGCTGATAGGCCGTTGCAGTTGACAGAGTCTGGCATGCTGCGCTGTGGGCCACAATGAGAAGCTACAACATCAGCTTTAAGATCATCAAAGTCGTCGAACATCTCTATGACAGAGCGACCAGCGCAGTACTGTTCAATGGTACCACAGGCGAATGGTTCAGGACAACGGTCGGAGTCAGACAGGGCTGTCTATACTCTCCCCCACACTCTTCAACCTCTTTCTGGAAAGGATACTGACTGATGCCCTAGCAGCCCACGAAGGATCAATCAGCATATGTGCCAGAAAGATCACCAAGTTACGTTTTGCTGATGACATTGATGAATTAGCAGGAAGTGAAGAGGAGCTGACTAGTCTTGTTGAGCACCTGGACAAGACCTCACAGGCATATGGCATGGAGATCAGTGCCGAGAAGACCAAGGTGATGACGAACAAACCTAGGGGCTTCAAAATGGAAATCAAAGTTAAGGGTCAAAAACTGGAAGCTGCGAACAACTTCAAATACCTGGGATCTATTGTGACTGATGAAAGGTCCAAACCAGAGATACTGTCCAGGATAGCACAAACAACAGCAACATTGGCAAAGTTGAAGCCAATATGGCGTGAGAGAAATATCACTCGCTGGCCATCTCCGTATTCTTGTATGCATGCGAGTCCTGGACACTCACATCTGAACTACAGAGACGGATAGAAGCCTTGGAAATGGGATGCTATCGCAAGATTCTAAGCATCTCATATAAACACCATGTCACGAATAAGGAAGTCAGCAACAGGATCAGGAGAGCATTTGGACAGTACGAAGTCCTGCTCTCAATCGTGAAAAGCAGAAAGCTGAAGTGGTACGGTCACGTGTCAAGAGGCAGTGGGCTGGCCAAGACCATCCTGCAAGGCACCGTACCAGGTGGGAGAAGGAGAGGCAGGCAGAGAAAGAGGTGGGAAGACAACATCAAAGAGTGGACAGTCTTGACCTTTGCTGACTCACAGCGAGCCACAGAAGATAGAAATTGATTGAGAAAGATTGTCTGAAAGTCATCAGGGATGCCTCCACAACCCATCTCAGGGTTAAGAGACTGAACTGAACTGCACTGAGGCCGTAAAACTCCATTCATTTATGCTCTCCATCTCCATTCCCCACTCCCATCCTTATCTCCCTCCTCCATGAACACTCGCCACAATTGTGGCGTGACGGCCTAGTAAATGGACACCAGCTTAATCAAATACAGGTTAGAGGACCCCTTTCGAGCCAAGGGTCAACACTGCAGATTGGTAGTTTTTCTCGCGTGACGCCACACCCTGGCCTCGTGGCAACGACAATCGAGGAGCTATCCACAGAGAAGAGCTATTCGTATCAAAAGGTATCATGAACGTTCAGAGCGTTCGCGTGGACAGGTGAAAAGCTTCGGTCTTCGCGAGCGCTCTCCGTGACCGCTCATCTCTGAACAGTTGTGTAATAGCGATCAATGCGAACCACTTTTCCTTGGAGAATGCGCCTCTGGAGTAATGGTAAAGGTTGCGGTGACTATTATAAGTTTGTAAAAGCTGCCACAAGCGTATTTTCAGAAGTACTCTTCTTTTCTTTGGTTGCAACAGAACATCCTTCTCCACACGTGTTGGGTTGAGTGTAAACCGCAGCTGATCCTCAAATAACCAGAACTGCGTTCCCTAGAAGGTATCAACACCTTTCAGAAGGAATCAAGGTTCCACATAGAAGCGCTAGCGACGAGCGTTCGTGAAGGCCAAAGTCTTCTTCAGACATGAATTGGCTCAAGTGAACCCTTACTTTGAACGCTCATCTCTTAATGTTTTTCTAATCGTCACCGATTCAAATTGCCATCCTTAATTCTTGTCTTAGGCGTTGATAGTTCTCAACCGGCTTATGAAAGAATAAAATCTACTCGTTTCCTAGATTAGAGAATAATTGTTTATTAAATGTGTACATCCTTGCCTCGAAGAATCTGAGGTAACGCCAGCCCCTCTCCACTAATCCCCTACCCTCGATTTTTGTCAACTGCGTATCTGTTATCTGAATACATGTATCTAAGTGTGTGTGTGTGTATGTGTGTGTGTGTATGTGTGTGTGTATGTGTGTATGTATGTGTGTGTGTGTGTGTGTGTAAGCTCGCCTGTCTTATTATCCGCATGTTCGTCCCTCCTCCCCACCCACCCTTCTTTCTCTCTGTCTCTCTCTCTCTGTCTGCCTGTCCGTCTGTCCGTCTGTCTGTCTGTCTCTCTGTCAGTGGGTTCTTTCAGTCGCCTCTACTGAGTCTGTGTCCGTATGTTCATACAGTCAGCTTCACGTGTACATTGAGGCCGTCTGATCATTGCATGGATGTTGTTCATTGTTGCAGGCTTTTTTGTTGAGATGATTGTTTTCATACACCCGTTTCCGAGTGTGTGTGTGTGTGTGTGTGTGTGTGTGTGTGTGTGTGTGTGTGTGTGTGTGTGTGTGTGAGTTTAGAGGGAAAGAACGAAAGACACACACGCGCTCGCGCGCGCGCGTGCACACACACGCACGCACACGCAAACACACACAAACACACACACACACACACACACTCACGCACGCACAAATACACACACACATACACACACTCTCACACACATACACAGACATACACACCCCGAACAGACGCATAACATCACCTTGCATGGCAGCGAAGTTTCGAACTTCAGAATGTCATGTCTGCATGCTAATATAATCACTCGTGTGTCATCTGTCTGGTAAGTAGGTGTTTGCCCGAAGAATTGAACCTACATCAACACAGGTCCTGGCTAGTTGGTCTGAATCTGTGGATCAGAATGCCTATTACCAATGAAGTTATGATTACTTGATAGCATCAATATAATGTGGGAGTGACTGCTAGCAGATCTGTCTCATTATTTCACCCCACCAGTACAGTCACCATAGTGTTCGG
>JAWQFJ010025745.1:82500-95000 GCA_034096865.1 Theodoxus fluviatilis | reverse complement strand
CAACACAAAACTATCTCTTTCACATTCTTTGTCTGTGTTAGTGCCACCTGAAGGCGTGGTTAAAAGCCGTGGTACTGACACGCTGCCAGGCTTCGCTACATTGCACAAGGCGTGTGCGAGTTGTAAGTTCCGAAAGCAATGGAGGGGGTTGTGGTTTTCACAACTCGAGTCACTCGCTGCAGTATTGTAAGTGCGTCTTCCGTGAATTCGCACCGAGATCTGAACACGTTAATTATCAGTTTCTAAGAAATTATTGACTGTATTTAAGCTGCATCACGGCTGCCCCGTTACATACTCGATCACAGGTTGTCAAAATCGGAAAGATCCGCAGTGAATTTCTGATTCAGATACACCGCCGAAAAAAAAACATCTGCGTCTATCAAAAACATTACTTAAAACGTTGACCATCATCAACAAAATTCTTCAGCGTGTATTTTCCTCTCCTGGTTAAACATGGAGCACCACCGACACCTGTGCGAGTGTCGCCTCTCTTTCTTCTTTGAATTTCCGTATTTTATTCCTTCCTACTAAATCATCACTCTTCCCCCCCCCCCCCCCCACCCCCACCCCAATTTGAAAGAGCACTTCTTATCTGTGAATACAGTTGAGGGTTTGCCGCGAAACTCAATCGCTACAACGCTGGGGTTCTTTCGTACAAAAAAGTTACTCCATTCATCTCCCAACTTCCGATTCCTTCCGCAGATGTAAAGCCGATCAGGAAAATCCTCCGCACGGTGATTACTCTCCACCGAGGAAAGGGAGGAGGAAGGCAGCAACTCCGTCAGGACGTCTGTCAGCCGGAGCAACACCGAGAAAATCTCTCTATTTCGGGGGGCGGCTGTCGTGAGCGAACTCAGTCCGGCGTTTGGCTCTTTCGGAGAGAGGAAGCGCGGGCGAGTGGTGCACTGCAGGAGTGTGCCTGGCATCCTCGGCCCGCCCCCCTGGCGCACCGCTCACGGCTATTGGAGCGTCGTTATTGGCAAGGCGTCGTCGCTGAACTGTCAGTCACACAGCGCCCAGCCAATCCACTGTCTCCTCTGGCCACAACTGGGTCCCGCCCCCTGCTGCGCTGGCAAGCTGAGCCACGGTGTGGGTCGGCAGATCTCTACTTTCCCTGGTCGAGGCCCTCCCAGTGGTCTGTTGTAGAGTCGTGTCCAGCGGCGATCAACCGCCGAGCTCCCAGTGGAAGTTATCTGTCCGACGCCCGCCCGCATTCACCCACTCGGCGAGTAGGCTACGACCCGTGGAGATAGGCGCTGCGCAAGTCGGCCTATCCGCCAGTCCATCGCTTGTGTCGTGGTCTCCGGGATAAACAACCACCCTCAGCTCGCGACGTGAGTCTCTACTGATAGCCGTTCACCTCGGGCTCTCTAGTGGTGTCTGAGAGCACGGATGCCTCCTGCTGCAGGAGCCTGCACCCCTTGGTAGGCAGGTCGGCAGGCAGCAGACAGGGCACCACGAAAAACCTGCACCCGTACCTACACCGGTGCTGCTGTGGCTGCGGTGGAAACTGATACTCGGGCTGCGCATGTTCACTGGGACGTTACACCTCAACCACAACAACTGCTTCTACTACCACTACTACTACGAGGACTGCTTACCACTACGATCAGAACTCATGCTGGTGCTGCCATCACAGACTCAGAGAAAGTCGCCGGTGTTGGATGTGATTTCTCCTCAATTTTGCTAAGGACTGCATTTCCTAATCGGAGGTTTCCCAGGCGGGACCTGATCCCTCGGGCGAGGGATCTGGAGACACTGACCAGCTGGATATCTGGCACTGGTTGGTATTGCTGACACAGTCGGTGTCGGCAGTCCTATTCCTTTTTTCGCTGTTTTTATTGTGCCGGAGCTTGCTCCGCCTGCTAGCCGCCGCATTGGCTTGGGCTTCCTACCCTCCCAGTTCTGCCTGGTCGAACGGCACCATGCTGCCTTCCTTCGGCATGGACTCCCACCACCTCTCGGCTGGGCTCAAACTCAGCCCCTCGCATCCCATGGGCGACGCTGCGGGGGCCATGCAGTCCAACCAGTTTGGGCCCCAGCCCAACGGGTACGGCATGGCAGCGCACCCCCACTACATGGACATCATACGGCGCGACATGGCCTTCAGTGGCCACGATGCCAACGGTGGCCACCCCACCATGTTCGTGCCCCCCTCCAGCATCCACGGCCCCCACCCCCACGACCCCACCGGTGCCAGCCAACTCCTCTTTCCTGGGTTGCACGACAGGGCTCCGCACCCCTCGGCCCACCACCACATTAACAGCCAGATGATGTACCCACGCAACAACTTCAACGATATGGCTCCCCCCAGGGCCGACCACTTCGGCCCCCCCCACCACCTGAACATGTCCCCCATGAACCACCCCATGGGTCCTCACGGGGCCGGCGCCTTCTACAGGTTCATTCGCCCTGCTATCAAGCAGGAGCATGTGTGTCTGTGGATTGAACCTGACCAGCCAGACACGAAGAAGACTTGCGGCAAGACCTTCAACACCATGCACGAAATCGTCACCCACATCACTGTGGAGCACGTAGGAGGACCTGAGCAGGTGAACCACGCCTGCTACTGGCAGAACTGCCAACGCGACGGCCGTCCCTTCAAGGCCAAGTACAAGCTGGTCAACCACATCCGTGTCCACACAGGGGAGAAGCCTTTTCCCTGTCCTTTCCCTGGCTGCGGAAAGGTCTTTGCCCGCAGTGAGAATCTCAAGATCCACAAGCGCACACACACAGGTCGGTGTCATCTGCTCTGAAACTGTATTCTTCGTCGGTGTGTCTGTCTGCATGCAGCAAGTCTGTCTGGCGTCCCGTCAAAGTATGCTGCTGTCATCTGTGGATGTTGCTTCCTCCCTCTCCACGATTCTTTGTTGCATTCTAAAGTGCCTCGCAATGTCTCTGCTTACAGCTATCATTTGCATTGTGCTGTGATACTTCGTCCTTCTTTGCTCTGTTTAGTATTCAGATGTGATTCTCATCCTGTCCAACAGGCACTATTGGCCTGGAGATAATGGATCCTCCCACTGTTTTCTCGTGTTACTGGCGCGAGCTCTTCTTCCACGTGGAAGTTGTATATGGTGAAGGATCAGCTTCTATAAGTTATGCATTAGCTCGGGTGGGGGTGGGGGTTGGGGTGGGGGTGTTCCTTGTTAATGTCAAAAGTCGATCCATGATAATCCCGTCTTCAGTTACACAGAAAACAAACTGCCTGCATGTGCTGGTTTAGTAAAATAGGTGTCCACCCTGTTTGCCTTTTGTTGAATAAGTGTAGAGGTGGATGCTGATAAGTTGGGGTACAGGGAATGCATCAATGTTTCTGCCTAAGCTTGCTCTGATTGACCTGGAAATACCAGCTGTCGCACTGCTATCCACACCTTATCAACAGTAAACACTCCACATCCACATTGAAGTGACCAGACCAGCCCTTGGCGAGAATGCACACACGTTAGAGACGGACAGACACAGCCACTGCTGTTGGTTGGGAAAAGGCTTGAACACGACGAATGCAGAGGGAGGGATAGAAAAGCTGTTGGCGTGAACGCCAGATAAAACTGTTGCAACTGCGAAATCTGCCTGCAAGGTTACATAACTAATACGGGTGTCCGGAGAATCGTTTGCCGGTCTTTTGACCCCACTGATATAGTGATATCGGCCTTGCAGGTGTTCAATGTGGGTAGAGGGTATCTCGCTCGGGTGGAGTCCGTCTCTACACCCAAGTCCAAAGGGTCAAAACGACCTCGCCCCCAAAAACAGTTTTATAAATTGTCCTATCCCGATTTGTACCGTCTGAGTAGTGTTTTTGTAGGAAAACAAGTTCTATTAAATTTTTTTAAAACATAAAATGATCAGCTTAATTTTGTAGTGAATGAGATTATGTGGACTATTTACAATTATCTTTTTTGCATTATTGTTATTATTATTGTTATTGTTATTGTTATTGTTATTATTATTATTATTATATCTTGTATCTCTATTTTTTATTGGTTTTCTCAATGTTACAATTAATAATGGAGTAAAACTTTACCTGAAAGAATTAAAAACATTTAAGTTCTTTGCAATGATGTTGCTAAATTTTTGTTATCGCTGAGAGAAAATAGACACCTCAAACATATTGACAAATGCAATGTTTTGGACAAATGAATAAGACTGCTACATTTTGCAGATCTAATACTTTTGATACGATTTGTTTTGTGATTACTTATGTTAGTAAATACTAATTCCCTCACTCCCAACCCCACCGGGTTGAATTCTGTAATTAATTTTATCTCACAAATGCAACTCGGAAATGTTCGTGCTAACACAATAAATCAAATATACATTCATAATTCTGTCCACTTCACAATCAATTCTTTAAATTTTCATTTGGACGTTCACCCTACTGGACGAGGCCACAAGTTACACAGACCGAGTGATAGTTTATCGCGTCTAACTCCACCGAGTTAGCTGACTGACAAGTAGCACTATCGGCCCGCGTTTGTGGCCTGTCGTGCTGGGCAAACCAGAGACACTATAGTATCTCTGGGCAAACCGAGAACAGGTTTGCGTGTGTCCAATGCCGCGGATAAAGAGGGAGAGAGAGGGCTGTAGCTGAGCAGATGCTGAAGGATGGCAAGATGGAGATGCTTGTTTGGACAGTAAAACACCCAGGTTCAGAGCTCATATCCTCCCCCATTCCCGACTAGTTAGCGGTACATGTGTACAGCAGAAAGGTACACAGCCATCCGCTTATGAACTAGCTTGTGTGAATCACTCCTCTTTTAAGTGCTTATGTCCTGGCGGATTTGCTGAAATGGGGCCTGTTTGTGTGTGCTAATTTTTCTTCCCCTCCTCCCTTAGCCTAATTTGTTGATTTAGGATGAGGTCTACATTTTTGTAAGCGCGCTTTTATGAAATGGTTTGCTTGTGAAGGAGTTGCTGATACATGTAGTGCTTGCAGTTAGTTAGATGTGGGATTTATTAGTTTCCCCTCAGTTGTTTTTGTCGTAACCTTTCGGATAAAATAGATTTAGTAATTTTTTTATATTCCTCTTTGCACACATGTAGAAATGAGACACCTGCCTTCATAATGTTTTCCCCTCCAGAAACAAAAATGCGAATCAATTAAAAATCACCCAGTAAACTGCTTTTATTTTTAAATATGAGTATAAAGTAACTAAACATGCATTCATGAAAAATAAAATAAGTTTTAAAATTATAATGCGATGGAATTTTCGATAGAATGAATATAAGTTCTTACAATTGAAGTATTGATTTTGGAGCCTCGGGTAAACTTTGGATTGATAATAAAACAAACAGAATTACATCTTTCCGAAGCGGCAAACCTTCTGCTCATAGCCTATGACATTTTAGGGAGGGAAAAGTTAAACACTTTGTGATTGTTTATTTTGCTTTGTTCCAACTAATTGAACATATTTTTACCGTACCAGGTAATGACATAATCTGAGACAAAAGCAAGAAACAATGACGCGCAAAAGTGATGGACACAGCAACCAAACCCTAAACAAAAATCCAGTCGCCTCAGTTCGCCTTATTCTTCAATATCTAGAGCGCCATTCAGAACTTGCAGTCGTCAATTAGACGAATCACTGTACGGTGAAAAAAAAAGTGGTGGACACAGCAACCAAACCCTAAACAAAAATCCAGTCGCCTCAGTTCGCCTTATTCTTCAATATCTAGAGCGCCATTCAGAACTTGCAGTCGTCAATTAGACGTATCACTGTACGGTGAAAACAACCGTCGAAAAATTGCGTGACATTTCCCGACACCTCCGCTGGTGAAAGCAGTAAATTGCGGACGCGTCGGAAGGTCTAGTAAGCTGAGCCTGCCTGTAGGCTGTGCACAGGGGATTTTTTTTTTAATTCAGAAAATGTATTCATGCAGAATACATTCAAACGTGCACAAACGATGTCTGTGGCAAAGAAACCTCTTTCCTAGCGTCATTACTGTTAATGTTCCCAACTAGAGCATCACACATACAGTATTCAAATGTATCCAAGCTGCTAAACAATCAAAATCGCATTCAGGGGAAATTCACTCAGCCGCTTCGGATTCAATAACTCGCCATCTGCAGCCGCAGCTCTGCATGGGAAACGTCAATAAGTGAAAGGCAGACGTCGGAGCGAGCACACTGACACAAAACGGCACTTCTCTCAAACGTAACTCCCGACCCAGGCAGAGCTGTCAGCCTTCGAAACACACGCTGTCCCGACGCGTGGCCGAGAAGTGAGACTCGCATTTCTGTAATCGACGCGAGTGTTCTTTCTAATTTCAGCATGTGGGAAGGAGTGGGGGGAAATTCACTCAATTCTGCAGAGTTGTCGCTGATATAGAATGAAGGGTATTTTGGTAAATTGATGGCGTTAGCGATGTGCAATCGAACGTGACGTAGATTGTTCATCGAGCGCGTGTCGGCTCAATGTGTGCATGAGAAGAGTCGCACGACAGAAGCGCGTGTTTGTGCAGTTTGATTGCAGAGACTCCGTGAATAAGGCAGGGCCTGTGACAGACATAGGTGTATATATTGGCGAAGGGACATTGAGAAACCCAAACGACCATAACCTACTAAGCTGCGGGAGTAAGCTCATTACAATGCCATCAGCGTTTCCACTTGGAATTTTTACTGCTCCCCTTCGACTGCTGCAAACTTTCATGGGCAGCGTGAGCGTCTTGGGAAGACGTTAAAACTCCCCCCCCCTCTCTCTCTCTCTCTCTCTCTCTCTCTCTCTCTCTCTCTCTCTCTCTCTTTACCTCTCTCTCTCTTTACCTCTCTCTCTCTATCTCTCTCTCTCTATCTCTATCTTTATCTCTCTCTCTCCCTCTCTCTCTCTCTCTCTCTCTCTCTCTCTCTCCCTCTCTCTCTCCAGACAGTTGTCAAATTTAACTCACTCTTAGCAGATGTTCCCGATAATAACAGTGTTTTCATTTCTAGTATTTGCAAGTGAAATTATAGTTTTCCTCCCCTCCATCATCACCGTTTATTTCTGATTTTAATTTTATCACAATGACTCTTTCGTGCAGGTGGCGTGCGAGGAATCTTTTTGAAGAACCTAGTTTTAATTGTTCTAATACATTATATGCTTTTTTAAAGTACTATTTTGTGTTAAAAAGTACCACAATTAAATTACATTTGCTTCAGTGAATGATATTGGAAGAATACTATTTAACCCAAACAGCACGTTAATATTAATTATAGGCCTATCGTTGGTAGTTCCCAGCCCTCTCATTTCTTCACGTCATTTATGCAGATTCATGCCTGAAAACATACGAAGAAAATAATCATTTTCGTCTCTTTTTTATTTTTTATTTTTTGGGGGGATGGGGTGGGGGGTGGAGGTGTTTGTCAGTCTTCCTCAGTCATTTTGCCTCTCACTCGCTCTTCAATCTTTTAATATTTTACCATTCGCCTGCTACTTATGTTGCGCCTTCTCATGCTTCCTTTGCTGCTCTCTCCGGCTTCTTTGTCTCCTCCTTTGTTGAATCTCCTCTTCCTACTCTTCTTCTTCTTCTTCTTCTTCTTCTTCTTCTTCTTCTTCTTCTTCTTCTTCTTCTTCTTCTTCTTCTTCTTCTTCTTCTTTCGTCTCCACTTCTTCTTCTTCTTCCGTCTCCACTTCTTCTTCTTCTTCCGTCTCCACTTCTTCTTCTTCTTCCGTCTCCACTTCTTCTTCTTCTTCCGTCTCCACTTCTTCTTCTTCTTCCGTCTCCACTTCTTTCCGCACGTTTTCCGATCCCGTCCGCTTGCTCTAGCGTCTTCACTCTCGCAACTCCCGCCCCCTCCCTCCGTCTCCTTTCGTCAGTCCCCACCCCCTCATCCTCTCCCCTCATCCCCCACCCCCTCATCCTCTCCCCTCATCCCCCACCCCCTCATCCTCTCCCCTCATCCCCCACCCCCCTTCCCTTCTCGCTTGTCAGCCAGCCTGCCTGCAGTCTGTATTTCCGCCCAGAAATCGCCCGTGGAACGCTTTTCGTGGTATCAATTATTCACGCTGATACATTTCTCCAGAACAAACACATCAGTGCAGGCAGAGAACGATACGGCTGTCAGGTTGTCGCTCCGTCGCTTTCCCCTCTCTCCCGGGAATTCCGGTGGAAGGGATACCGATTCTGTGGCAGGTTTTTTCTCCCCCATAGATTGGTGTTTGAAAGCTGTCGGCGCGTGATTCATGTGTCACCTCGGACCTCTTGCGCTGGACAAGACCGCGCTACTGTGCTTGTTTTGTGGTATCGGGTAGAAACTGTCCGTTTTCTTGCCAATAACTGATTTCCTGCATGTGAAGGAAGTGATTTCTGACATGTTGCGCGCATGGGAGAGCTGAAAAGATGTAACTTTTAAAGATCTGCCAGTGTGTGATTTATCCTTTGGGATAAAAAATGAATAAATACATAAACAAATAAACAAATATATTTAGAAATAAATATAATAAATAAATAGATAAACGATTTAAGAATTAGATAAATAAATGATTTGATCAATAAATTAAATAATGATTTGATGAATAAGTAAATAGATAAATAATTTTGTAAATGAAGAAGTTTAATGAAAGGATGTCACATTATCTGTCTCTCTCATCACAGTTGCCGTCGTCGTCATTTACGGAAAACGCAATTTTCAGTAGATTAGCTTTAAAACGTGGCGATTTATTAAAACATTCATTTACAACTTTGTTTTTATTTCTGAAGCAAAAACATAAAAATGAAAATAAATAAGAAAAGCGGACACCTATGTGGAAATGAAATTGAATTTGTCTAAGCTCTGCTGTGCATCCACCTGAAAATGTGTCGTCTTGATCACAGCTGCTGCATATTTTTTCATGGTACTCATGTCTGCATGTGTGCACATAATCTGAATGGGTACAGTCACTCTTTGAGACGCTTCGAACAGTTTTAATAGACATCGCAGACAATCGATTTTTGTTGTACGAAGACTGTTGGGATGTGTTATGAGGAGTTTTTCCAACTCCACTCGCTTATGTGTGTTTTTTTAGTTTGTAAGTTGAATACTCAGCAAAATCGTGGAAAAATTTAACGTGATAGATATTTAGTAGAAAAGGCTAATTTTATCAACAGTTTGTTTTCTTGTGTATAAAAAAGCGAGAATCGCTTTATGACTATGTTGTTGCGGTTGCTTTGAAGGAAGTACATGTATATCTGTTGCATTTACATTAAAATCAATTGTTTGTATATATTTCATACTAGGATCGATGATTGTTTCACCGGTACTACAACCGCTACCATTAATTACTACAGCTGCTACCTTTGTAATAAGCACACTGCACTCATAGCAATACGGATGCATTTTGGAAAGACGTTCTGTTTTATCGAATGAAACTCGCATGCAGGGAGGCAAAGGTAACTTAACTGCCTTGTACTCAAAGACAGCGTCGTCAGTTTTGCTTAAGATCCCTGCATGAGGGTATGGCCGACCCAACCGGTTCCCAGGGACAGCTCAAGATGCCCAGTGCCCCAGGGACATTTTAAACCTCCGCCCCCACCTCCCCTCCCTCGCCCTTCGACCGTATAATTGGGGTTGCCGTCAATAATGTGTATTTCCTCTCACTGCTTGATATGTCTGTCATCAGATTGTTCCAAGGGGATGTGACTGCGAATAAGTTTTAAGCGCTGGACTGGTGTTATTGTTGTTGGTGTTGTTGTTGTCGTCGTCACCATCGTTGTTATTATTATCATCAATATTATTATCATTATTTTTATTTTTATTATCATCAATATTATTATCATTATTTTTATTTTTATTATTATCATTATTATTATCATTATTGAGTGTATATATATATATAATATATATATATATATATATATATAGAGAGAGAGAGAGAGAGAGAGAGAGAGAGAGAGAGAGAGAGAGAGAGAGAGAGAGAGGGTTGTGTAGGATTAAATCAGAAGTTGCTGCTTGACAAGAACAAGGATGAAAAATAAGTGCAGTCACATCCCACCGGGAAAGACAATTTGAAGATGTATGTGGGGATACTACATTCTTTTACCTTTAGGTTTTTTGTTGTTTTAAAAGAACATCGAATGTGCACGTTTCGTTTGTGATTTTCATCAAAAGATGAATACATTATTGATATCGTGAAAGTATTTTCAAATAACTCCACGGCAAAGAAATTATGTCGGAGCACACTGAAAATAAAACCCTTAGAGAATGGTGGGTGCTATATATACTCCGAGCTGTAGTCATTCAATGACTTCTTTAACTGTTTGCCTTGTTTCCCGACAGATCAGTTTATGAGAGGGTTGCATTCGATCTACGAGTGCACGACACGGGACAATTATCATCAACTCATTCTGCTGTACACAACAGCATATTTTTCTTTGGTCGTTCAACATGAAAAGTCCTGCACTTTTCCAGTGAGCTCTAATTGAATTGGACGCCCTGAAACTTCCGGACACGTTGAGTAGTGAAGACAGGCTTAAAGGTATTATCGTTTCCTCAACTTGGGCGAGCGCACTCACCGACCCTCCACTCGGTCGTTGTCGGAAATTCGGAGGATTGGAGTCTCGTCACGATTTCCCATATACATTTGCTCTCGTGGAAGGAGTGAAAAGAGTTGTTTCCTTTCGAGTCAGGCAAGAGAGATCAGTGCGGAGTTTTTTTTTTCCTTGAAGGATTGAGGTGTCTTTGAAGTGTTTTTCCTTCCAAAATATACGCCAGAGTAATAGTGTCAGTGAGTTCGCAGAAATTATTTGAAGATATTTTGTCATTTGCTTGGAAATCTGATGAAAATTTTCTTGAGATAGTCCTGTGTTCTCGCATGTAATCGACTGAAAACCCTAGTGATACATCTAAGCTAAAATTGAACGCAGTGGAAAATTGCGAAAGTTTGCACACACAAAAAGAGTTCAAAACCTAAATATACGTTACCGATACGTTTTTCTCTTAACTTTAGAACGTCGCTCACCATGTGCAGTAATGAAAGAAGCTTAGGAAATTCGTTTTGTGTTGTTGTCAAAAGCAACTGCAGATTGTCGTAGATTATTATGTGAACAGTTACACTTTTCGTTTCGTGCCAAATCTGTTAACAGGCATTCTTTTTTCTCCTGCCTATTTGTTAGGCAGTCACAAATACGTATAATTTGCATTACAACTACTGTTCCATTTATTTTTACTTGTTTTCACTTTATAAGCGAAGTAATGACCTCCTGCGTTGAAAAAGACACAAAATGTTCATCGGATACCATCCGACTAAATGTTATAACTATCTCGCTGTAATACATTACGTTCCGTCTCCCTGTCCATCTGTGTCTGTCTGTCTGTCTGTCTGTCTGTCTGTCTGTCTGTCTGTCTGTCTGTCTCTGCTTTTCCATCTTCCTTTTTTTCTCTCTCTTCCTTCCTGTCTTTCTATCTTGTTTTTTCCTCTCTCTCTCTCTCCCTAAGCTGTTGCACGTGGAATGCTGGCGCTGACAAGATGGCTTTAGGCGCGTCCATGTTGATGAACTACTTGAAACTGATCTCTACTTCCCCGCCCTCTACTTCTCCCCCGTCTCTCTCTCTCTCTCTCTCTCTCTCTCTTTCTCTCTTTCTTTTTTTCTCTCTCTCTTTCTCTCTCTCTTTCTCTCTCTCTCTCTTTCTCTCTCTCTTTCTCTTTCTCTCTCTCTTTCTCTTTCTCTCTCTCTCTTTCTCTCTCTTTCTCTCTCTTTCTCTCTCTCTCTCTCTCTTTCTCTCTCTCTCTTTCTTTCTCTTTCTCTCTCTCTCTCACACACACGTGTACACACACGTACACACACACACACACACACACACACACACACACACACACACACACACGTACACACACATCCCTTCGTGCGGTTGGGGGAGTAAGAATAGACTCATTGTATTATTTACGAGATATGCGTAGAACACTCTAACCTGAGAGGTCTTAAAGCCTCTCTCTCTCTCTCTCTCTCTCTCTCTCTCTCTCTCTCTCTCTCTCTCTCTCTCTCTCCATCTATCCATCCAGCAGACGAGTGACGGCTCATGACGAAGAGCCTGGGGTGGGAGGAGCAGCCGGGCACTTTGGAACATCGATTTGTTTGTTTGCCAGTAATGTGTACAAACATGGACGCTGTGAAATGCCTGTTCGGGATGTGGAGTGATGTATTAGGGCTCCGATGAGGCGGAGCACGTTGGGTCGATGGGGGAAAGCGCTTGCAATGGGGAGGGAGGGGGGGGGGGGGGAGGGGGGGGGGGGAGGAGCCAGGGAGGGGGGCTGGGGTGTAGGAACAGGAGGAAGCGCGGAACACACTGAGCAGAATGGCGCTTACAGCTGCTGTTTGCCGCGCGTGCGGTGGCTCGGAACTGCGAATTCACACGTGCATCGCCGCTCTTCTCTCTCCCCACTCTCTCCTCTCTCTCCTCGCAGAAGAGTCTCCACTCGACCTGCTGGAAAGACGGCTGCAGACGAGATTAGCGATGTCGTTTAGCGGGTAGTTAGGGCGGTGAGTGGGGTGTAGACTTTCCCTCCGGCTTCTCACGTGCACGTCAATCATCGTGGAGGTGGTTTTCA
>JAWQFJ010025745.1:65000-75000 GCA_034096865.1 Theodoxus fluviatilis | reverse complement strand
TACAAGAGTGAGCTCAAATGAAAGATTATAAAGAAAATCTGCAGAATTTTAAGAGAGAAAATTATGTATGGATGTTTTTGTGTATAAATGTATGGGAACTTACACGAAATGTCAGATAATTGAAATCGCCACATTGGATAAATAACACTCAATGAGTGATTTAGGAAATGCAGAAAGCAAAGTTGAAACGAAACGGCAAACGTGCATGAGAGAGAGAGAGAGAGAGAGAGAGAGAGAGAGAGAGAGAGAGAGAGAGAGAGAGAGAGAGAGAGAGAGAATACGACACTATGAAGGACCATTTGAACAGAGCAACATTGTATGCAACCGTGACTGAAGGAAATGAAAACAAGGAAGATCACTTAAATGTTCATAACATCAACACGGAATGAAGATGGAGGAAAAAGTGAAACACTCCAGGAATGACACTAGTGACGGGATATTTTTTGTGGTTGATCCTCAAAATATGAAATGAAACATTACGACCTCGGTGGGCATTAGGTGAAAGGGCAAAATCACAGAGATAGGGATGAGAGGAAGAAAACTCATCCAAATAGCAAGATTATTATGAAATATAATATATAACTGATGGAAGCAGTAATTCCTGTGAGATGCGAGAACATCTTTTAGGGGAGAAAACTAGGACAGGATCGTTTTGCATTTGTTCCAAACAAGAAGCAAGGGGAGAAAGCATTAAAACGAAGGGAAAGAAGGAAGAAGGTAATGGATGAACAGTATGAAATCTAGAAAAAAGCAGGAAGAGGGAGGAACTGTGGACACTAAGAAAAGTGGAAGAATAAGAAAGACAGGGGGTGGTATGGGGGAAGACAGGATGAGAGAGAGAGGAGGAGGAGGAAAAACAGCGGGATGTGTTAATAAATGGAGGAAGGAGAAAAGTTGTAACTGTGGGAGGCATAGAGGAAGGAAAGGCAATATAGAACTGCTGGTGGTATGGAAGGATACAGGAAGAAGAAAACGGTAGGAGTGATGAAGAGAGGAAGGAGGGTGGGAGGAAGAGGCAGGGAGGGAGGGAGGAAGGCGGAGGCGGGGAGAGGGACCACCCCCCCCAGGGAATGGGAGGGTCGGGGTCCCAAGGGGTCGAGGCTGGAGACACCCAGGGCAGCGGGCGCGGCAGAGGGACAGGTTTATTCCCCGCTAGGTGGTTCTGATTTCCTGCAGGGGAGGAGGCGGACAGCACTGCCCCTAAATCAAAGCAGACCTCCGATAGTGGGACCTCCGCGCGGAAATTTCTGGCGGAAATCTCTCTTCCTCGACCCTGGCTCCATCTGCAGTCGTAAGGTCTAGGCGTTTATGACGCGCCGTGCGGAGCTTGTGAAGTGCTGCCTCGTTCTGTGAGAGGATAAATCTCTCTCTCTCTCTCTCTCTCTCTCTCTCTCTCTCTCTCTCTCTCTCTCTCTCTCTCTCTCTCTCTCTAGCTCCCCCACCCCCTCACCATCATATAACTCAACCCCCACCCACTTCATTAACCAGGCACCATTCGCGTTTGTGTTTTTGATTGAAGGCGGTGTTGGGGTGAAGCCAGGATATGTCGAGTGGTGATCTGCTGTCAGAGGAAGAGAGCTGATAGTTTCATGGCCTGGCGTGGGTGTTTCCTCCTCGGTAGTATTTTTTGGGGGTGGGGATGGGGGTAGATGTATCATAGTGTCTGTGTCTGCTTCCCAGTTTCTGTATAGTATGCGTGTGCATGCTCATCCACATAGCCACATCACACACACACTCTCTCTCTCTCTCTCTCTCTCTCTCTCTCTCTCTCAAAATAGAGAGAAAAAAATCGTTACAAAACAGGAATGTAATTATGAAAATAGTGGGACCATCGACCACCTTTTCAATGTCTAGTTTGCTTGCCACATATTCCCACAGTTCAACCAAGCTCAGCTATGTAGCAGCGCTAAGCAACGTTTCATAGAAGGAAATTACTGGACAGAGAAAACTGCAAATGGAGGAGCAATTTTCGTCATTTGCTCGAATGAATATTTCTTCAAAAGTTTTGAATAAAAATTGACGAATCTTTTCAGCAAGCATGGATTAAAATAATCTACGACATTGATGATGGTTCCTCTGATTCTAAAACGTCCACCTAGCTCTTTTTCAAACTTATCAAAGATTCCATTTACCGACGAAATTTACCTGTTGACTAGCGGATACTAACATTATTTCTTTCCGAAGATGCTCTTGTATATCCTCGTCCTGCCTCTTTGCTGTTGATCTTTCATGTGCATACTCCACAACATAACAAAGTGCACTCACGAGCATGCTATACAAACAAGGCACTCACTGGCTTGAGCTTTTGCTGTTTGTGTGTGTCTGACTTACCCCTGGTGCGGGGCGATCAGAATGTTCCCCTTATCATGACCACTACCAGCAGTACCCTGCCCTGCTGACATTATCAACAGGGAGGGACGGCAGATCGTTATCAGCTTGACGTGGAAATTTGACAGCCACAGAATCACATCGCCGCTCCACCGGACGTCAGCGAGTTAACCTAGGGCTGAAACGTCAGAGGGTGCAGTGGGGATTTGAGGGATGTCTTTTCAGTAGGGGGGTGGGAGAGGGGATTGGGAAAGGGGGTTGCGGAAAGATTAACGGAAGGAGGTGTAGAGAGAATGAGAAAAGGGAGGGGGGAGGTTGGTCGAGAAAGAAGGAATGAACGTCCTTCCGAAAACACAAATCCGGATTACGTCTTGATTCCTTCTCTTCCCTCTCCGCGTGAAGCACAGTGCTAGGGCGCTTTGATTTCCCTCCACCGTTGACTGCTTGGATCGCGGATGCTGGCTCTGCCTGCGCTAACAGGGATGAAAGAGTTCTGTTTGACGAGGGCTCTCATCACTTACTTTGCGCGGGGAGGCAGCGCTTTCGCATTAAGAGCCAGGCCCTCCCCCGGAGTCTGCGAAAACAGTTAGAGCGCGCTGATGGGATGAGCAGGCCGCGCATAAGAGCAAGTGGATCTGCTCTCTGCCTCCGCTCCCTCAGACGGAACGGCCAACTGCATTTCAATGTGCGACACATTTTGAAAAGTTGTACAATGCCCAGGCAAACCGAAAAACCATAGGGGGAACTTCTCCCAGGGAAAGGGAAAAGCTCCTTTCGTCCTCAGGCAACCCTAGCTTCCTCCTCTCTTCTTCTCTTCAACCTTCCTCCCCCTACCTCCAATCCACCCCCCCTCCCTACCTCTCCTCCCCTCTCCCCTCCTCCCAACCCGCCCCTGTCCGTCTTTCTTTTTCGTTTCAACCTCTGACGTGAATCTTCTTTCCACTACCCATGTAGCACACTGGCTTTCCACCCCTTTTCTATCCTCCCCCACCCCCTCTCCCTCTCCCCCTCCCTTCTTCCCAAATCTGTTTCTTCCTCTGCCTGCCCTTGCCTGGCTTCGGTTTCACCCTCAGTGACACCTCCTGATTGACCCGGGAAATGAGCAGGTCGAGGCTGACGTGGTTTTCAGACTCGCTTCTCCGGGCCCTGGTAAGCGGCTTGACGCCCGCCTCCTACCTGCCCTCCTGGCTAATCCCCGCGACCCCCACACCGGGCGGAAGCGCTGTTTCCTCGTAGCCACGCTCCCAGGTCGCACGGCCTCGTGTCCCCCCAACCGCCACCCACCCCCCCCCTCCCCCCCTCCCCCTCCCCTCCCCCCTCAGGGTCCTTCCTTACTAGCGTGGAGACACGCTGCCTGACTGCTGTGTATTTCACTAAATTTTGCTGTATTCATTGTCACTGCCATGTGTTTCAAAGAATTTCGGGATTTAGTCTGTCTGCATTCTGCTCTTACCTCGTTTAGGATTAATGCATCGGTCACTGACCGCTGCACTTCTAGCTATATTATGTGTTTCTTGCTTTCTCCTGTTCGTCTCTCTCTTTCTCTCTCTCTCTCTCTCATACTTTCCATCACCATCAGTCATCTCTATCTCTCTCTCTCTCATACTTTCCATCACCATCATTCATCTCTCTCTCCTCTCTCTCATACTTTCCATCACCATCATTCCTCTCTCTCTCTCTGTCCTCTCTCTCTCTCTTTCTCTCTCTCTCTCTCTCTCTCTCTCTCTCTCTCTCTCTCCCCTCTCTTTCTCCCTCTCCCTCTCTCTGTCTGACACGCATGCACGCGCACGCGCACACAAAGGCATACTGCCCTATACAATGTCTTACTAGCCATAGAAACATTCCATTCGAAATTTTAATAGGCCTCAACGAGAGAGAGAGAGAGAGAGAGAGAGAGAGAGAGAGAGAGAGTGGGGAGTGGGAGTGTGTGTGTGTGTGTGTGAGAGAGAGAGAGAGAGAGAGAGAGAGAGAGAGAGAGAGAGAGAGAGAGAGAGAGAGAGAGAGAGAGAGCTGCAGAGTACGTGCATCTGGACCAAAAAACTGTCGTGGTTTGTGCATTCTCACCGTTGCCGTGGTCTCTGCGGAGCGCTTACATCAAAGCGGGCGGGGAATCCCCTCAGACAAACACGCTCCTCCGGAGCGGTGCAAAACAAAGCTGTCAGCAGCGACGACAAGCGGGAAGCTAAAAAACTTCAAAATTCCTCCTCAAACAACTCGTAACATGATGTTGGGACGAGCTCCGGCGACGAAGAGGTAGCGACCCCCAAAAACCTCCGGGACAACATTTCTCGCTAAAGCCATGTAAAATGCTGGTCGGCCGACGTCGTCGACAAGCGAGAAAGTGGCGGAAGAACGTACGCTATTCCCACCCAAACCCTTGTAAAATGCTGCTCGCGCGAGAGGCTACCGGCACTTCCGCGGCCTGCACAGCTGAGATGGGCGGCAGCCTTGGTGGAGTACCCCAAACTGCTGGGCTGAGGCAACCCCGGGGGCCCCGGGGCGCTAATCTGCCCCCCCTCTCCCCCGCCCCCCGGGCCTCCCTGGCATGGCAAGGCTGTCTGTGAGGTGTCGGGCCTCTCCATATAGGTAATCCCGCCCCTGTGTGACCACTGCTTATCGTGCCTTTGCCTCCTTGCCGTCTGGCCAGAGTAACCAAAGCGGCGGCCCCTGAGTCAATGAGACGCAGGCCGCGGTATGCTCCGCCGCATAGCGAGAATGCGCCAGGTGATTTCTCCTCGCGCGAAGTTGGCGCGCTTCAAACGGTGCCTCGTTTCCGCTAGGAGGCGCTCGCGTTTACGTCATGTTGCCACCTCCCTTCCCCCGTCGCTGCTAGTGACAGAGAATGGCTTCTGAGGGGGTGTGGGAAGAGGAGGAGCTTTGGGGGTGGGGCAGAGAGCGGTGGATGGGGATGGGGGTGGGGATGATTGAGACGTGCATGTGTATGTTGAGTGCATGTGTGTGTGTGTGTTTGGTGTTCGCGTGAGTGCGTTGTACATGTGTGCGTGTGTGTGCGTGTGTGTGTGTGTGTATATGCATATGTGGGTGTGTACATGTGTGTGTATGTTTTTACGTGTGTTTTTTTACGTGTGTGTGTGCGTGCGCGCGCACGTGTGTGTGTATATGTGTGTGTGTGTTTGATGGGTGGGAGATGGTGCGGTTGTGGTGGCGTTGTTTAGGTGGAATGGTGTTCGTAGTAATGGTGGTTTGGGTGAGTGTGTATGGATGCTATTTCTGCAGTATGTACGTAAGTGCAAACATCTGTGTGTGCGTGCGTTTGTCTGTGTGCATGGTTTGTATGTGCATTGTGTGTGTGTGTGTGTGTGTGTGTGTGTGAGCGCGCACGTGCACGCGACTGCGTGCGAGTGCATTCGTACATAGATGTATGTGCATGTATATAATCATATGCACGCGGTGTATGTGTGCTATACACGTGTGTACGCTACGTATTGTAACTGTGCTTCCGTGCGGGCGCGCGCGCGCGCTCCTGTTTGGTTTTCTGTCTTCCGTTAACTTCACTACAACTTAGAAGTGAACAATGATTTCCACTTGAAAAGGTGGTACAAGTGCTATATTTAGTCTTCCAAGCGCCTCATTCAATCATTGAAATGCGTTGTAATTGTATGTCATGGCTTTCACGTCGATGTTTCCGTTGCAAAATCTATTTTTGATTTCTGAACCTGTGGTCGAACTTTTGATACCATCAGTACACGAGTTCTGTTCCGCTTCTTTTTAGTTCTGGGCTTTTAATGAACCGAGCGGATTTGCAGGTCTGTCGCTTTGTCCTCGCTTTCCGCATCTTTTGAGCTGCGTGTTTTTGTCGCAGCTATTGATTTTGCGATCTTGCGCCTGTCGCAACGTGATTCATGGGAATGATTTAGCATGTGCGTTTGATTTCCGCGATGTGTTTCCACTATGATCTTTTCGACGCCGTCTCATTTCCTTCTCCTTTTATCTGTGCGGCACAAATCGGTCAAATGTTTTGCTTCGTAACGGTAAGGCTGTTCGTTTTTTTAACGACACGATTACATCTCATTAATATTGCCAGAAGTATCAGATTTATTAATAGACTTTGCTGTAAGTTTCGCTGTACCTAGTCATATAGAATTTTTCCCGAGGACGGCCATGCACGCGGGAGCGATGTGAGATACTTTGTTTTAATCTTTAAAAAAATCGATATGAGTTTTCAAGATTCTCATGCAGTGCAGCCATTTGTAAAACGCTTTGAAAAATCCACATTTGTTCAAGATATTAGAGAGAGATGCATTTTTAAAACAAACGCGAGGAGAAAACACTTTAAAAAGCCATCCCACCGACACCGCTGTGACACCGAATGCGAAGTTCACTCGGCGCAAGCTTCTTCAGTGGAGAGCGTGGCTTTTCCATAGACTTGCGACCCGCACAACACGGAATCACTGCGAAACCTCTGCAAACGCTGTCATTAATCATCAACCGAGACGCTCGCCTCCCTCTCTGGCGAGGCACGGAAAAGCCATCGCGGGTATGGCAAACGTGGAGATGAATTACGGAATATAGATATGTTCAGACTCATAAGTTGCCTGGAATGTCTCCCCCTGGGGGCGGAGAGTCGGGATCAGTGTTCCCGCTTGATCCCACTGAAAGACTCCGTCTCTGGTTAGGACATTTCATAAAAGACCCTGTTGAGCGAAGCGCCAGACGAGGCGTGGGGCTGGGTGGGGAAGGGGATGGGAGATGGTGCGGACATGAGTGAGGAAGGGGTGCGGGAGAAAAGGAAGGAAAACGAGAGAGAGAGAGAGAGAGAGAGAGAGAGAGAGAGAGAGAGAGAGAAGAGAGAGAAGGGGGTGGGGGGAAGAGAGAGAGAGAGGGAGGGATGGAGGGAGGGGAGAGGGAGGTGAGGGAGGGAGGGACACACACACACACACACACACACACACACACACACACACACACACACACACACACACACACACACACACAGGCTTACAATCACACAGACTCACAGGCAGGCAGACAGACCGACACGTACCGACAGACACACTTACAGACACACAGACAGACGCAGACACACAAAGGCGATTTTTATTTTGACACTTACAAAACTCCAGACATAGTTTCCCCAACAGACTTATCGGCATCATTTTTGTATGGCCTGCGTAGCGGTGCCTGACCTCCTAGCTGCCCAAGCGAGAACGGCAATCAGGCGAGACACGCCATGACCCCTCGGGGAGCCCTCGAGACCCACAGGAAACTGCTAATGCCGTTCTGGGGGGTCTCGACTCCCCCTTCCACTAACGTTCTCAGCGCAGGAAAAAAGTCCAGTCTAGTGCGCCATGTTGTGTGAAGCGAGACTTGCGGACAAGTGATGCAGTGAGCATTGGATGGTTGAAACACATCAGTGATGCTGTACAGTTGCACGAAAAAAATCTAACATAGCTAAATCGATATAAGTGTAATGAAACTTTAATGGACTGATGAAACTTTTAAATAGACGTGCCACGAAGCGGAAAAAATATTGAACATATATTCGTGTTAATGGCTCCTCTGTAAAAAGATAACGGAAATGACTTTTTTAAAATGATCGATTGGGCAGCATCTGGGATGCCTGTCTGATCGAAGGGCGCAATCCGGATGCTGGCCTTGAAGCAGACGATGGACATGTTTCTCTACTGCCAAACCTCTCACTAGTGGCCTTGCCGTGGTTTTGTCATTAATCATATAACATTCTCTGTCCGTCCCTCCTCTTCTGTTGCCTTGCCTAGCCACGTGGTCGTCCATGCGTGCTTCCTCCCACCTTTCACGGCCACTAGATGCTTTCCATCAGGTCCGCGCTTTGCTGGCTCTGAAGGAACCACGAGCAGGCCCTTTTAGGGACCCGCGAAAGAGAGAGAGAGAGAGAGAGAGAGAGAGAGAGAGAGAGAGAGAGAGAGAGAGAGAGAGAGAGAGCAAGCAGTGGGATGGAGTTGTGGGGACTTTGCAGAACGAAGGGGAAAGAAGGAAGGGGTAGAAGAGTAGGAAAGGGGAGGAACAGGCCAGAGAGGCATTCGAGTCATCGTGGCTCTAACGACGTTGCAGGTCGTTGCGGGAACAGGTAAATGCAATCTCCATGGGCCCCTGCCTCCCAAGCGCAGCCAAGCTGAATCTCAGCTGGTGCTGGCCTCGGGCATTTTTGATGAGGAGCTTTTGATGGGCGCGATTCCGCCCCTGGTTTCGCTTTCCCGGCTCTGGTCTTCTGCTAGTTCCATCAGCGACTGGGGAGGAGGATACTTTTTTGCCACCGCCTGTAACATAAGTCCTCGCGAGCAGGAGGGTCATTCAACGATGAAATATTTATTTTTTCGTGGGCCCAAATGGTAATTACGCCTGACCGTCTGCCCCCGCGAAATCACCCTGGACCAACTTCAGACTGATGTTCTTCCAATGGTTTTCTCAGTCGGAGGCCGCATGTAAGCTGTCGCAGCTTCGCCCGACCCATGCTGTAAAGCCACCAGAGTGGAGAGATGAATAGATGAATACATTCGGGGTAGGGTGTCTGTGGGTTCGGGGGAAAGGGTCTGAGAGAGGACGGGGGGTAGAGAAGAGAAGTGATTTTGTCTCATAGGCAGTATGAGATGTGTGGATCGTTGTTATTGATATTTCTTAATATGGAAATATGGTTTTCTTTTGAATTGTAAAGCATGTGTTGTTAATTTGCAGTGACATATTATTCCTTTTGTGGTTGCTTCTCTCTCCGTTTCTCTGTCTTGTAACTGTCGCTGCCTCTCTCTCTCTGTCTCTCTCTGCCTCTGTCTCTCTGTCTCTTTGTCTCTCTGTATCTCTCTGTCTCTCTCTCTCTCTGTCTCTCTCTGTCTCTGTCTCTCTCTGTCTCTGTGTCCTTCTCTCTGTCTCTCTCTGTCTCTGTGTCTGTCTCTCTCTCTCTGTCTCTCTGTCTCTGTCTCTTTCTCTCTCTCTGCGTCTCTCTCTCTGCGTCTCTCTCTCTGCGTCTCTCTCTCTGCGTCTCTCTCTCACTCTCTCTCACTCTCTCTCACTCTCTCTCTCTCTCTCTCTCTCTCTCTCTCTCTCTCTCTCTCTCTCTCTGCTTTTCTATTGACGCGTGAGTTTTTGACTCACATGCGAAGCAAAAGTGAGTCTATGTACTGAGCCGTGTCGTCCGTCCGTCCGGGCGGGCGTCCGTCCGTAAAAAACTTAAACGTTGGATTTTTCTCGGAGACTATTAAGTCTATCAACACCAAATGTGGCATGATGGTGTATGATGACAAGGCCTCAAAAAACATACATAGTGACTTGACCTTGCTTCAAGGTCAAGGTCACAGGAGCCATAAATGTGGTCTCAAAAACAGTCATTTTTCACATTTTCCCAATTTTCTCCCACGTTATTGAGAATGGCGACCTTAGCTACAAGTGGTATATAGGTCAAAGCAAGCCCTATCTTTTGATACCAGTTTGGTTGACCTTGCTTCAAGGTCAAGGTCACAGGAGCTCTTCAAAGTTGGATTGTATACATATTTTGAAGTGACCTTGACCCTGAACTATGGAAGATAACTGTTTCAAACTTAATAATTATGTGGGGCACATGTTATACTTTCATCATGAGACACATTTGGTCACATATCATCAAGGTCAAGGTCACTTTGACCCTTATGAAATGTGACCAAAATGGGGTAGTGAACCACTAAAAGTGACTATATCTCATGGT